>BQNB010019277.1:0-67055 GCA_026074375.1 Tanacetum coccineum
TGTCCTCTGGTATTTGGACTCCGGCTGCTCCAAGCATATGACCGGAGATCGCTCTCAGCTCACCAATTTCGTCAACAAATTTTTTGGGAGTGGTATCAACCCAACCCAATACAAGTAGCAGCTCCAAAACCCGCTGTATCAACCGGTTTACCTTCCTCAACTACAGTTGACCAAGATACACCATCACTAAGTAACTCTCAAACAACACCCGATACCTAACATCCCGTCATTCCTAATGATGTTGAAAAGGACAATCATGATATTAAAGTTGCACATATGGGTAATGATCCATACTTTGGTATCCTAATTCCAGAAGTTTTTTCTGATCAATCCTCATCGTCGGATTCTATTCATACAATTGTGCATCCTGATCACCAAATTTCTAAACATAATAACAAATGGACTAAGGATCATCCACTTGAAAATATAATCGGTGAACTCGCTAGACCAGTTTCTACACGGCTGCAATTACATGAGCAAGCTCTTTTCTGTTACTACGATGTTTTCCTCATTGCTGTTGAACCCAAGACGTATAAAGATGCTTTGACTCAAGCCTGTTGGATTGAAGCAATGCAAGAAGAACTCAATTAGTTCGAACGACTTGAAGTGTGGGAGCTCGTACCCTAACCAGATAAAGTTATGGTTATTACTTTGAAGTGGATCTACAAAGTGAAACTAGACGAACTGGGAGGTATACTAAAGAACAAAGCTCAATTAGTGGCTCGTGGTTACCGTCAAGAGGAGGGAATCGATTTTAAAGAGTCTTTTTCTCTGGTTGCAAGATTAGAGGCTATAAGAGTTTTTCTCGCGTTTGCTGCTCATATGAACATGGTCGTTTACCAAATGGATGTGAAGACTGCGTTTCTGATTGGTAATCTACGGGAAGAAGTTTATGTTAGCCAGCCGGATAGGTTTGTGGATAAAGATAAACCAAATCACGTGTACAAGCTTAAGAAAGCTCTTTATGGGTTGAAACAAGCTCTACGCGCATGGTATGACATGTTGTCTTCGTTCCTGATATCCCAAGACTTCTCTAAAGGTTCAGTGGATCCCACATTGTTCATACGCAGAGACGGCAAGGAACTACTTCTGGTACAAATATATGTCGATGATATCATCTTTGCTGCATCTACACCTAAACTTTGTGACCTATTTTCTAAAATCATGTGTTCAAAATTTAAGATGTCAATGATGGGCAAAATCTCATTTTTCTTAGGACTACAGATTTCTCAAAGTACTTGTGGCATCTTTATTTAAAACCAGTCAAATTATGTCCTGAATCCTTAAGAAATACGGTTTTGACTATTGTGACCCAGTGGATATCCATGCGGAGAAATCCAATGGATGAGGATAAAGAAGGGAAAGCCATTGATCCGTCACACTATCGTGGTATGATAGGCACCCTTCTTTATCTCACAGCCAGTAGACCTGACCTACAATTGCTACTATGCATGGGGGTTGGTATGCCGGTATCAGGCTCGGCCACCGAAAAGCACTTAAATGCAATAAAAGATCTTTGATATCTAAAAAGGAAACGTTAATCGGGGACTATGTATTCGAAGGAAAAAAAAAAAAAAACAAACCCAAAAAAAGGATTCTTCGATTGCTCTAACAGCATTTGCAGATGCGGATCATGCTGGTTGTCAAGATACACGCCGTAGCACATCTGGTAGTATGCAATTTTTGGGAGATAGACTTATCAGTTGGTCATCAAAAAGGCAAAAAAGCGCTGCGATATCCAGTACGGAAGCTGAATATATTGCTTTGTCCGGCTGTTGTGCTCAAATCCTTTGGATGAGATCACAGCTTACCGACTATGGCTTTGGTTTCAACAAAATTCCAATGTACTGTGATAACAAAAGCGCTATTGCCTTATGCTGCAACAACGTTTAACATTCCAGATCAAAGCATATAGACATCAGATTTCACTTTAAAAAAAAAAAACCCCATTTATTTGTAGAATGGGGTGATCGAACTTTACTTTGTCAATACGGAGTATCAACTGGCGGACATCTTCACTAAAGCTCTTGGCCGAGAAAGAATTGAATTTCTGATCAACAAGCTGGGAATGCGGAGTTTTACGCCGGAGACTCTGAAACAATTGGCAGATGAAGTTGATGAATAGTGGTGGTACCTATTCACATATCCTGTATCATATGTATATACATAAAACCATAAAAACCAAAAAGATTTTTCATTTTTAGAAAACTTTTATAAAAACAATACAAAAATCTATAAAACCAAATAAAAAAATTAAAAAAATGAAAAAATATAAAAAAGAGTAATAAAGGCATGTTCTTCTGAAAATCATAACATTTAACATAAAGTTCGAGCAGAAGTTACAAATGTTTTCAAAACATGCCAAATGGCTTGCTATTATTTCAGATAGTAACTCGAACATCATCTTAAAGGTAAGTATTCCGTCAAAAAGGATACTTGACCTCTTAACGGGAATTTATTCTCGGGCATGGTCTACTTTAAGACCATGCAAAGACTTGTGATTACTTTGCATCATAACCCGTGTTTCCTATATTTCGATAAGTGTACGCGTCAGTGCACTTATGTGTTAAAATAAGATAAATCTTATTTTTTTGGTAAAAAGTTGTCTTCACAATGAATCAGTGTCTTTAATAATTACAAAAAGATTTTCAAAGATAATTCGACTTCTCAAACAAAGACTACAGCTCTTTGAATAGAAAACGGGTCATCATTTGAGGGGGAGAATGTGTCATCAAATAATCTTTTAAAACAGTCTTTCAAAATAAGTCATGGAATAAATGAATAAAGTTTTGGATAATGACGGATAACAATTTCAAGGGGAATTAATTTATATTAACTACAAGTGCTTTGGATGTCATTTGTTTCAAAATTTAGGTACTTATTTGCACTTTGAGACTTAGTGAATTCATGCTTTAATCTACATTCGATTAATATTGCCAACACCTCATAGTTTGTAAAAGACTTAGGAATGCTTGGAAATACTTTCATAGTTTTAAAAGCCTTGAAGTTGATTCTCACGGGATAGATCTAAGCTTAGTTATACCTCAAACACGATCTCGAGTATATGTGCGTACAAGGTTTTGCTGATTCTGAGGTATCGAAACTAGCAAGGGGGAAGGAGTAGATGTATACTTGATAGTGTCTTTGGCCTTCTTTTGAGGTTAGCTTCTTTTGTCTTTTGAGGTTAGCTTCTTTTGATTTTAGGCCTTTTTTGAATCTTTCGGGTGCACTATTTCAATCGCATGGTGGAAGAGACATCTCGTCATTAGTCAGTATGCATCATTTGAGTCCCCAAGGGTAAGTGTTGGGAGTATAATTATTTAAAACATGAGAAGAGTTCTGTCTGATTCAATTAATGTTTTACCTGACCGGTCAATCTCTAAGCTTATTCTTAAAATGAGTAGAAATATTTGATAAAAGAGGTACACATAGGTATGATGATTCCTTTAGATTGTCAGTATCCTGTAGGAAGAAATGTCTTCTTCCGAGACTTAGTTGACTTTGGAGTTATCATTTCGACTATTTAGAGGGAATAATTGTGACATCCGAGACTTAGTTGACTTTGGTGTTTCAATTTATATCATAACTATCCTGTAGAGAGAAATGCGCTCATCCGGGACTTAAATTAACTTTGATGTTGCGGTATTAAATTCTTGAAAGGGTTAATTGTGTACTTCGGATATCTGGGCTTTATACATCAAGACTGCTTGATGCGGCTTGCAAAAAAGTTCTGAATCTACTCAAGAAAGGATTACTGGTTTAGGGGGAAGCTAAGACAACATCAACACCGACATCACCAACCACACAAGCTCAAGTTACATATGTATCTGAATCTGTTTCATACTCGAAGTTTGAAGCAAAGACTTTCGTAACTTGGAAAGAAAGTTGAAGCAATACCGAAGAGTGCTTGGACAGAGAAAGATCAGATTGACAACTTCTTGAAAGAAAGAAGGTTAATGAGGAGCTTAGAAAAGTTCGTGGGTGGGAGATTGTACGAAGGAGACCTACGGCTGCGACAAAAGAACCATATGATTCTATCATATGATGTTCTCATCATTCAGGTCAAACCTTGTACATAATAATCTTGTGAATATATATAGTGTAGACTTAATGGTGATTCTAAGGAGTGCTCGAGTACAAAATTTTCAAGAATTTCTTAGTAAATTCAAAAGTTTTCAAATTATTGTACTCAGCACTGTCTTATATTCCCTCAAATATTGAGGGGGAGCATTAAAATGTTCCTGATAGTTTTGTGTAACATTTTGTCCCCGAACGTTTAATCAATTGATATCCAAAATATCAAGGGATTAACATTTTGGATAAGGGGAGAAAATGTGATTAAACTGAATCTAATTTGTATTGAAATGTGATTAGATAAAATGGACTCAATGCACTCCACACTTAGCATGTACTACGATTACGATGCACATGTTAAGGGGGAGCTTTTAGTGATGATGAAAAACTCTCAAAGTGTAAATCTTTTGATATTTATATCAAACACTTTGATTGAACTTTTCAATGATTTTGGCTTCGATTGTGATGGAATACCTGAAAGACCGACCATGTACTTAAATTTATGGAGTTATAAGGTGGTTAGGCATAGGTATTCAAATCTCATGATCCAGCCAGAACCGGAGGGATCTACCCAGGGATATCCACTAGTTAGTGTAGAAGTCCTTAGGTATGATACAAAAGGAGAAAAAGTAAGAATCGGGAATAATGCCGACTGAGATGGAGCTAACACTGGAACAAACCCAACAAGGTGTTAGTTATGAAGTCTCGGTAAGCATTGAAGGGGTTGAAGAATGAAAAAGAAATGTAAAGATAAAGGGTGAAAAGAAAGAAGCCCTCCATACACTTAGGCAGAAACCGGGTCAATACATAATCTTTCCGAAACACTAAGTTGTTGTTTGACATTTAAGACAGTCATGGACCCAGTGACACTAAGCACAACCCTCCCTAGCTACTCAAGGTCTCTCAATAGACTCTTGTTTCATTTCTCACGGAGATTACACATATTTCTATTGACTTTTTCACTCCGAGTTAGTCGATATTGAAAAGATGGCAGTCTGCACCAGCCTTCGATCACTAAAACAAAAGTGCACTATTGAGTCTAGAGCCAAAAGAGATCATCTAAAAATCTCATAAGGACACTTACCAAAAGTATGCTTGCTATCTCACACAATGTGAATAACGAGAAAATATAAAGAGTCCTACGCATTATCCTTATGATTTTTCCAGAACATCCGAGTGATACTTAAGTATTCACCATGAAGATGGAAATCTTGCTTGAGCCAACATCAAACAAGCTCATGGTAGGTGACTTGTGCGATTCTATATGAATTAAACTTGTGACAACTAGAAAGAAACGATGGTGCGATTCTATAAGAATCAAACTTGTTCCGGGTTTTAAATTGACGATTGATGATGAATTTTGAAATGTTTCACACTCTCGGTGTGTCATAAAACCACTTTAGCAAGTGACACGTCGATTGATTTTTAAATCAATTTTTATTTCAATTAGTGAGATAGTAACTCACTGATTCACTCTTATCGTGCTATCTTCTTTGAGACGTTTTGATAATGAGAACATGTTGAGTTTGATGAATCTGATACACATGTGTTAGAAAGACTCAATACTTCAGCTGGAAATCCTGTCAAGGAGATTCTTCTTAAATTGAATCTACCTGATCATAGGTCGATCCTCACGGATTCGAAGGTTACTCCAACCAAACACAAGCGAATGACAATGCCATATTCGTCCTTCCGCTTTATTGCTAACTGTTTTAATGCAGGATACTTAAAGATGGAGGTGAAGGTACCTGATTCAAGCTGACTTACAAGATTCATAACCACATGCTCATACCCGACCGATAACCATAAAGACGTCATGAAAGCTAAAGTACATGTTTTAAGACTTCCGCTACTCTGATACCATACATATTTCTTGAAGTGACGAAGTATTAAAGACAAAGAATTTAAAAGAAGTTTCTGTCACTCTAATACCGAATGTCTTTCTCGAAGTGATGAAGTGTTAAAGTTAAATAATTTCAAGAAAGATGCAACTTCAAAGCTTTTCAAGTCAACAAATCAAGAAAGTTATAAGCATGTCGGTCCAGAAGTCACAAGTTCACAAGATGGCAAAGTTACAAGATGGCAAAACGAGATTATGCTTGGTTGATGATCTCAAAGTGCTCAAGATCACACTATCACAAACAAGTTAAGATAAAGGAACAAGCTCGATCCTAAAGTCAAAGATCACTACAACAATTCACAAGTTATAGATTGAAGTTAAAGACTACGAGTTGAGGACTAAAGATAAAGCATAGTATGCTAGAATTATATTCTTTATAAATTGGAGTAACCTCCCTTAGGGGGATATTGTTAGGATCAAGAAAAGTCTCGGTCACTTCCAATATTTACTAGTCAAAGCCTGTAGTTAGATATATTAAACATATTAAGCTAATATGGCCCAAGGCCTATGGTAAGCCCATCAATAGGCCCTATGGCCGGCCAAACTAGTGTATAAATACCCTCTCCATAGCTTGGAGAGTGTGTTGGTTGGTTGGTTTTGTATTCTTATTTCACTTATGAATTACATGTTTCTTACTTTCTCTCTCTAGAATACATCCTTCCTTATACTCTCTCTCACTAAGTTCCTTCCCATCTGATATCAAAGGTTACTTGTATTCTTCATATACATATAGTGAAACGTGATTAGGTTAGATGAAACCTACAATCAGTTCTTCATAACTAGTTGAGTATTAGGTGAATTACTATTAGGAGGAAGCATGTTTGATAGGTAACAATCAACTAGGTTGTTACGTAAAATGCAAGCTTGACCAACTCGCTGCTGAATTAGTGGAATACTTACACATTACACTAACGAGGGTGACGGGAAATAAATTAAAGAGAGTAACTAGGGAGTAGTGCATGATTAAGTGAGCACATTTGTTTACCTATGCGAGTTTCCCACTAAATTTACATTTCTTGCATTTAGGATTAGTTTTAGTTTAGTTTAAAACCCATCATTTAAAACCCGAGATTTTAAATTGTTTTCTAAAAAATATAAAAACAAAAAATACTCTTCCCTTGGCCCTTAGATCTTAGTGACGTACAATTCGAACCTACCTATAACAACCTGTAAATTTTCATTAATATAAATATCCATCTATTAAATTAGATGCAATGTATTATCCATCTATTAAATTAGATGCATTGTAATATCCATCTGTTAAATTAGATGCACTGTAATATCCATCTATTAAATTAGATGCTCTTTATATACCACCTTTATACAGGGAAATGTTTTTGCTTTATCTCATTATGCAACGTAACTTGCATCTCTAAACTAAATGAGCAACCTACCTATGACAATCCTATATACATTTATGTCAAGCAAACATCATAACATGTCAAGTTAATGATCTATTATCCATTTCATCATATACGTTATCTATTTAATGAAGTTTTCACGACATTATTATCAAATGAACTTTAACCGTTATCATTTATGCATAAACCCTAATTTCATTAACAAGTATACATTCAAGATGAATGTAAAAATAATCAAGGCACATGTACAAGTATCTTAGCATCTCATTTGAATAAATTTTCACTCCAAAATAAGGTACAAGCACCTTAAAGCACAATGTACAAGTCTTTAAAGTACAAATCCAAATAAGCCATTTTACCTCCATTTTTCTTACAAATTTGGTACAAACTAATCAACTTAAGTTACAAGCAAGCAATGCTCAACTTCTAAACAACATTTCCTTCCATTTCAATCACTTGTACACGTTTTAAGCTCAAAACCCTAATCCGAACCATAAACCAAACCCGTGACCTATTTCTTCCTTTTTACCCATTTTAAACTTAAACCACTAATCAAATTAAGTTATAAACACTTAATGTATAACATTACATTTCATATTCCCTCCTTATCACTCCATTATATACGAATTCAAAACCATAAACCCTAACCAAACCCTAACTTGAACCCGCCACCACTTTTCCCTCCTTTTTAGCCATTTTGAAAACCAACCAAGCATCCAAGCACCCAAGCACCTCCATGATCATGCTACTTCAGTTGTAAGCAGCACACAAGCAACTCTAATTCATAACTTGGCCACCAAGTTGGCCACATCACCCCCTTTTTCCTCCATATATGTCGCGGCCACCTCACCCTCCAAAACCCTCTCCAACACCTCAAAGATAGTATCTAGACCTCAAGACTCATCACATAGCTTCTCCTAATCAGATCCCATAGACTTGACACTAATCAAAGACATTTGCTTGGACACCAAGTCCATTCGAGTATTATAAAAGGGACTCATACCCTCTCTTTCAACTCACACCTCTCATTCTCACATCTAACTCTCAAATGAAGTTTTAAGCTGATCAAGGAAGTCCTAAGGAGTCTTAAGAGCATAAGTGAAGCAAAGAAGCCAAGTCTTGAAGCCACACGAGTCGAGTTCTAGGTGTACGAAACTAAAAAGCCCCATTCGACCCATTTTCGAACCCACAAGCTCAAATTCAGGTTCTATAAGCTCATGTTCTCTTTTAATACTCTTATACTGTTCATATGATCATGTTTAATCCATTGTTAAAAGCTTTGAGCTCAAAAACCCATGCATTTTTCCTTTTGATCCAAACCGAACCTATGAAACCCTAAAATCTCATTTTCTCTAATTCTATAAGCTAAACCCACAAGCTGTTATAATGGGCATTTTCTATGAGCTTATTTAACATTACTATAAGCATTTTATCAATTCTTAAAAGACCAAACCCGTTGGATTAATTTTTCGAACCAAATGAACCCGTTTTGGCATTTTGAACTCAAAAACCATTTTTATAAGCCATAAGCTTGTAAAATCTATTTTTCCTAATTTATTTTAGCATATTATGATAAGCTATAACCTGCAAAATTCTTTTGGAATCCTAAAATGGGGTTTGGACTAGTTTTGTAAAATATTTACATGCAAGGGGTATATATTGTAACTTTTGGAAATTATTAACTACAAGGACTGAAAATGTCACTTTATGAAACTTATAACTCCAAGGGTCATTCTTGCCAAGTTTTAAAGTTAAGGGATTTAAATTTTATAGTTTATATATATAAAGGTTAATTATGTAATTAATTATAATTCAAGGGTATTTCTTGCCAATTTGATATTCTTAATAAAATATTATATTTTTTTATAAATTATAAAAATATATAAAAATGTTATAAAACCTAATTTTATTAAAACTCGAAACATTTATCGTTATTAATCATCGATCGACATTTATAAAAATCAATTACGTTATATAATTAACGTAATTTATCATCAACTAGCTTTTGAAGAAACTTGAAATCTTATCATATCACGATACTAGGGAATTTCATGTGAGGGGTTCCATTTGGGTATTTGTTTTGACGAGTTTGTTGGGTTTACAAATTAAAGTGTTCTGGCTCCTCAAACAATACTGCGTGGCCTCTGAATTAGGATAGCCCGAACAGCGATACAATATTTCTATAATATTTCAATCAAAGATGATATTTCATTATGACATAAAACATATCCAATCAAACTAAGACTTGACATATTATCCAGGTTGTGTGACGAAAGCCGTTACTTTCACTTGATATACTTTTGCCATCAATCAGATTTCCCTGTACTGTTAAGGTGAGTTCATAGCCTTACTTTTAAATCTTTTGAATGTTTTCATAAACCCGTAAGGGAGATACATGCTTAAATCATGAATGCAAGTGTTTTTCCAACTGTATGCTATCCTGATATATTATTGTCTAAGTACCTACTTTTACTATTAAGTCCCCACTATCATGAACCATTAATTACTCGTCAGGGTAAGCGTGAATGCTGTGAATAGATCTATTTGGGACTGGACTCCCCGTTGGTGTACCTATACTATCGGTAACCAATAGGACACATTTAAATAACTTTACGGGTGTTTTAGCAAAGATACCCGTTGGGGCAATTACTTGTGATTATTGATTATCCCAAGGTTTCGGTGTCATGAGCTTAGGGCAATAATAATGTTTTCCATGATAATTGTACATGCATGCAATTATTACAAACTATGGGTGTATAACAACGTAACCCACTATTGAACTGCATTCAAACTATTTATTATAAACTATGAATTTCACTCAACCATTGTGTCGACTTTTTAGCATGTTTATCTCAGGTAACTGAGCCTCATATGGCATGGAGTACCATGGATTTGAATATGGCTAAACTGTTATCATTCAAACTTTTTGATTTCTTATAGATTTTAGGACCTCTATTTGTAAAAACTCTGATGAATAAATGAATGATAACAACTTTTTCCAAAACGTCTCTTTATGATCCGTTTTCTATGATTATGAATATTGTACTATGAAATAATACCCCAGATTAGCTTTCGCTGCTATATATAAAAAAATGGGGGTGTTATACTACCTCAATATTCCCCTAAAGAAATATCTATCCTCTGAGTCTTGCCTATACTACACTACAACGATTAGGTACTATGCCTAGGATGATTGTAAAACTTTGGTGTTGCAATCTGCCACATCAAGTTTTTGGTGTTGCTACCAGGGAATAGTCTAGGTTTCAGATTCTATTTAGCTTAGGTCTACTCACTAGATTCCTTTCAAGTGAGGTTTTTATTTTTCTTTTTAGTTACCTTTCTCGTAGTCTATCTTTTCTTCGTTCTCCCTTTGTTTTGTAACCTTTCTTTTCGTTAACCATCATGGGAGACGAAAATCAACCCCGTACTTTAGGAGATTATTCCCGACCAAGCCATAAGGGCTATCGAAACACCATTGAGCTTCTCGAAGGAGATAATGTGGTACCTCTGCGATCCGACACCATTCGATTGGTGTAAACGGATATGCATCCTACGGACTCTGGTTCGAAGATCCAAACCAACACCTTAAGGATTTTCTAAAACTTATGGACTCACTTAACCTTAATGGTGAAAATAGGGAAAGGACGCGACTGCATTTATTTTAGTTTTCCCTACGCGATCAAGCTAGCAATTGGCTTGAACGTTTACCTGCGGGATCCATCTCCACTTGGGAGGATCTCACTACCCGTTTACTTGCTCAGTTTTTCCCACCGGGAAGAGCTACCAAACTTAGAAATGTCATCTTGATGTTCTAACAACATTATGATGAATCTCTTTTCAAAGCATGGACTCGTTTCAAGGAGTTAAAAAATTCCCTCATCATGGCATCGATCTTTGGCTCCAAGTCCAAATCTTTTATGACCATGTCATTCAATCCGCAATGCAAGCCATCGATTATTCAGCTAGTGGCAAGCTACGTGACAAAAGCACAGAGGAATCTTGGGAACTTATAGAGGACCTCGCCCTCTATGACAACGAAAGTTGGAATGACCCAAGAGACTTAGCCAAACCGGTCAAGGCAATCACTTTACGTTAAGATGTCCCAAGTACATCCAATCATCATCTCGTTGAGCTGGAAAATCAAGTCCAATGCTTGATGGAAGCTCACTTTGCTCCTAAACCATCTGTTCAAGTGAACAAAATTGCTTCTTTATGCAAGATTTGTGGTGGTCCCTACGACACTTAGTATTGCATAAAAAAATCTCGAGCAAGCTTTTGTTGATTATGCATCTTCGCGTAACAATGAAGTGGGAGGTAAGGCGTTCACTAGTATTCTCGAGCCAAGAAATTCTAACAAAGACACTAACGCTTAGAAGGATAAACCAAACTTCAACTGGGCACGAACTTAAACTTTTTCAAGTCCCTCAAATGGCTCGTTCTCAACATACACTTCTAATGTGCCCTATGGACCCTTCATTTACCAAGCAAAAATTAAAGGGTATTGTTTGATTTTGATTCTCATCAAGAAAGTAGGTTGTCTAGTCTTGGGACCCAACTCAAGCACCAACAAGATGAAGTAATCAATAAGCTCAACACATTATGGAAGATTGTTTCAGGAAAATTTAACAATGCACCCACTTATGACATTGCTAAAAATTCCATGGTTCACACTAATGTTGTTTCCATTGATCACCAAGATAGTGAGGCACTTCCAAACAAAGGAATTATCAAAACTGCATCGAAACTATTTTCTCCAAAATACCAAGCACAATCATCTTTAGGAGAAGAAAATAGGAACTCATCCTCTCTAAAACGCGTTCATTTTGTTAACACAATCACCATAGTAAGAAAGGAGGATGAACCCAAGGAAACTGAAATTTTAGAATTTTGTGCGATCGATGGTGATGATCATAACTTAGTAGTGGAAGCTAAGAAAACAATAAAGAAGGAACCAAAGGTTTCTAATATAATAGAAGAAGAAGGAGAGTCAAGTAACACATGGAAGGACGATAAGGCTAGTAATTTAGAAGATGAAGCATGTAAGCATAAATCTAAAGTAGGAGAAGAAGGGGAATAATGGAATAGGAACAACCCCTTAACTTAGTCAACGTTCGCGATGAATCGGTCTATGAGTCCTTGATAGAGAAAATGCCAATTTGTTCATTAAATTTTGACTTTAAAATCAGAAAAGTGGATCCTAGTAACCTAAAAATTCCATGCATGATAGGGCATAAGTTCATTGCCAACGCATACATAAATTTAGATTTACCCATGAATGTTATGTCTTTAGCCTATTATAACACCATTAAAAGTCAAGGATATGAACATAGAAGGTTGAACTATGTTGGAATTGGAATGGATATGCATGTGTTTCTAGGAAATATAAGTTATGTCATGGATTTTACTATCTTGGATAATGTTGAAGCCAATATTGACCCTAGCTTATCACAATTAGTTTTTGGCCGACCTTTTGTGGAGACCACTAAGTTAATACTAGATAGAGAAAATAGATCAATTACATTCAAGGACGGAAATAGGGAAGTCAAATTTAAAACACCATATACAGATTCATAAATGGATGGCTTGACTAGTGAAGGACATGACTTGTTGTCATCTAGGGTAATACTTAGCTATGATGATGTAAGAAGATGATGTGAAAGCCCGTTGGATTTAAAGAACGAATTCTATAAGGATATTGATAAGCTTGGTCCATCATATAGTAGGAAGATTAAAAGAATAGATCTTGAAGGACCATTTGAAGCTGAAGGTAGTAGGACAAGAGGAGGAGTCACGTAAGGAGTGTGACTCCGAGTCTAGCTACAAGACTCGTTAATAAAGAAAAGCGCTTATTGGAAGACAACCCAATCTTTTTATTTTATGCATTTTAGGAGTGTCGTGTGTTTTAATTTTTATTATTTGTCTTATCTATTTTAATTATATGTGATCATGTTTTTTTGTTTTTAACCTCGTCTTAATTGCATTCAAAGGTATTTTGCATAAAATAAGTGTAGGGGAAATATCCGGTTTTTAAGAACCATTTTAAACATGTAAAATAGATAATTTTAAGTTTTATATTTTATGTTTTATTTGTTTGTTTGTTTGAGTTATATGTTTATACTAACCGTTTTCGTGATTTATGCAATAATTTTTCCAGGAAATAAGTAATAGGTTTTAGTAGAAATTTTTTCTAGAAAATGAAAATGCAAAATCTGTCAGACATTCTTGACGGCGTCAGGATTTATTCCTAATGGTGTCTGACTGTAGCAGTGGAGAAATCCGCGTTTTTCGAATTTTTGAAAAGTTAGTTTTGTTAAATTTCTAGAATTTTTAATTTTTCAGATTTTTGCAAAAAGCCACGATTAGATTAGTACTAACATTCTATCTTTATTGCTTTCTTAGGATTTTAGTTTATGATTACATCGGGTTGTATATTATTTACTGTCGATTTTACGCTCGGTATATTTGTTTTTGTCTTTTATTTTCAGGTTATATTAAATAAGGAGAGTCCGGAAGTTCTATGGATTTTCACATGAACGATTCTTGGATGAAGATTTAGCCGGATCATCTCATTCCTTCTCAGTTATTGAGCCAACCAGGGGAGTATTAGTTTCTCTCGCTATTTATTTCTTTTTCCTTTATTCATTTTTTAGGTACTTTTAGAACATTGATGACAATGTTTAACTTAAGTGTAGTGCGGGTAATAAAAAGCCTTTGAAACTATTCTTTCATTTGCATTTGCTTTGTCTTCAAAATGATGAGTAATATACCAAAAAATTGTTTAGGACGGTAATTTTAGCCCAAATTTAAAAGTATTTTATTGAATATATAGGTGGAACTGTAGTATTAGAAGTGTCTCATGGATAGGAGTTATATGACTAGCACAAAAAACCAACCACTCAAAAATTCTACCCAAAATGTGATGTTCACCCCTAGATCTTTAGGAATAAAAGCATTCCTCTTTAATGCTTATGAGAGTGTACATGTAGTATATTAGATTCTAGAACTTGCTTTAGCTATGCATCCCGAGACTGCTAGTGAGATCACATTCGTGTGATTAGGATTTACTAAGTGATAAGAGGCATTAGGATAACCCTTGTTTTTAGCCTGCATTTTTTTATAGTTATGATGATCTCATTGGTCATATAACTACCCCACACCCTTGCTATGTACTCATGTTTAGTGCAAGATACCCCTAGTACACCCCTTTGAGCCTATCCTTTTCGCAGTTCTTATAATTTTCTAGTAGATTTCTGATTATTAATGAAGAGCATTGTTTAGACCCCACTAAAATGTTACACCCAAATCGCCTTAGCCCCTCCCCCTTTGTATTTACTCATTTTTATTACATTATTGTTATCAAAATTGTTTAACCTTAGTTAATTGTTTGCTTGATTACATGGTGCTAAGTCGAGTCATTTAGTGTACACAGTTTTAGGACGATTGAAAATCATGATAGTTTTTATTTTATGGAGAAATTGGAAAGAAAGTCAATTTATTATCCCCATATGTGCTTAATGTACTCCATGTTTATTGATCCTTCTAATTCGGGTCGTTAGTTAGTTTATTATTGAGTTATTAAAAACTCAAATGTAGGGATGTCATTATAAATCCCAAGTCTTGTATATTATTTTATTTTCAACAGATGGAAAGGCAAAGTGTATATGAAAAAAAAGCAAATAAAAATAGAAAAAAATGAAAAAACTATGACAACATATACGAACTGCCATCCTGCTTTTGTTTATGTTAAGAAAATAAAATAAAGAGTTTGATGTAGAGTTGTGTTCGATTAGTAGAGTTTTTGTCGAGTCTTGGCTTATCAACGCCTTATTACGTGTAATCTTGTGAATGATTAGCTTACCACCAGTAAAATATCTCCCATTATCCCTAACCGTGTTTCCATTACCTTAGACCTAACGTTACAACCCTTTAAAAGACCTACTTGATAGTAATTCCTAGGTGCTTACGCCAAAGTGGTAGAGGTTTTGATCCTTTATCAAGCTTTTGGTAATCTATATGCTATGACACGTAGTGAGTGATTATTTTTCCATTTCTAATAATTGATATAATTCATTATACACCCGAGTGAAAGAGAGAATCCAAACACTAATGTGAGGTACTAGTATATGATTTCCGTGCTTTTAATTACAAGGTTGATCCAGTTGTGCCATAAACTATCTTTATTTAGTAGGTTAAATGCCCCCGACTTTGCTATTTACTGGGTAGAAAAGCTTATTTCCTTGAGGACAAGGAAATTCTAAGTGTAGAGGTATTTGATGAGGTGTCATTTTATACACTTTTTCATGGTCATTTAACCCCCAAAATGATGAAAATATGCCTAAATATTGTACTTAATCCTTTCTTCTTGTTATTTTAGCATTTGGGAAGCATTTAGAAGAAAAGCACGTGACTTAGGCTCGATTCAGGAAGAAACTGGACAAAAACACAGCTTTTCAAGCTGGCGACTCCCATTCTGACGCCTTCACCAAATATGCCTAGAATGTGGATTTATTGACGAAAAGTGTGACTTCTCAGGTTGTGGAGACAGCATCACAAGAAGTGATTGACGCCATCAAAATCATCAAGCGACGGTGTCACGATACGAAGCGACAGTGTCACCTTCTTCTTCTATCCCAAAGAAAGTAAAGACTTTAGCTTCTTTCTCTTGTCTACTACTAGCTATGTCTTGGAACTCAGGTCCTTCCTATGGCTCCTTATTCTTAATACCTTCAGCCACGGAACCTTGGTTGTTCTCTCCTAAGCACAATCGACCAATGCTCGTGTTTGGGTCTATTTTTATCTTATTACAACAAAACATCAAAATAAACATTAGTTGGTTAGTACAAGCAAACATAAGTGATGTTTCATACTTAAATAGCATTAGTAAGGATTCACAAGTTGAAAATTTGAATGGTTTATGCATAGTAAACGAGTTATAAAGCTTCTGTAATCTGTCAGACCTGTAAGTGCGGCGCACTTGGGAATAAGTGCGGCGTATTTGCCTTGTTTTTTCAAAATGCGTCATACTTTGTAAAAAGTGCGGCGTACTTTTGTGTTTTTCAGTTACGAATTGTATAGAACTCTTTATTTCCATGTTTTTAATTATCCAATCATCATTTTTAACTTTGAATTTATCATAATGATCATGTAAAGTAATTTATTTCCTAGTCATTACTCCATATTTATTCATGTGATCAATTTTACTATAACTCCTCATTTTTGCATTTATAAGTTTTTCATCATAAATAGGTGTGTTTAAGTAACTAGACTAGTCATTAAAATAGGTAAATATCATTGGTTCATAACTTATTTCATTTAAAACTATCACATAATCATTTAAAGCATGCATGGTGAGTTTTTTATTAATTTGATTAACACTACCATTATTGTAATTATTAGTGCATTCATAAATAAGCAAATATCATGTAAGAAACATAGAAATAGCATCAAGCAAAGATTCAAGCTTAGCATATGAAAAGAAATAATTTTTTGGTTTTTTCATTTTAACATACAAGTTGTACAAACATGTAAATCCAGCAAATAAGATCAAAAGGATGGCAATCCTCATGTTCTCAGAAGTAAATTTAAATGCTAGAAAGATTGGGTGGGTGTTTTGGGTCGAATTTATATCCATTTTTCAAAATTTTCTAGAAAGTGCGTCGTGCTTGGAAACAAGTGCGGCGTACTTTTGAATTTTTCCAGAAAAACCGGGGTACTTTGTTAAAGTGCGGCGTACTTTCTACAGTAAAACTGTACGGCGGGGTAGTAAATTTTGGTTTGCAAAACATGAAATACTTAAACAAGAAACAATTCAATCCTCGGCAGCGGCGCCAAAAACTTTTGATGTGTTAATAAAGCTTTAAATTTATAATATTAGTTTTAACCGATTTCCAACTAACACACGGGTAAAGTATAACCACCGTTTATAGCATAGATTTAGGGTAAGATCAGGTCATTCCACGGGATTGGTGTTTATGAAAAAGTTTATTAGTTTTGCAAAAGGTATCTTCAAGATTTATCTAAAGATAAACGGTAACACGGATTTCAAGATTATAAAAGAGATGTTTATTTAGGAGACAAGAGTAATGAAGGATAAACTTGGGATAATAACGAGTCCATGAATTTAAGCAAAATCGAGTGAATAAACGGGTAGTTTACTTAAAAGATTATCTATTTAGCATAATGAAAAATCCTTTCGGCCTTTAATCTTTATTATGAAAAATGCTTAAAGATTGATTAGCGTTTGGAAATAAAAATTATAAACTTGCTCAACCAAGTTCGTTAGACATGAGGGTGAGCATTAAACACTTATATACTTGAGATGATGATCATTTTATTGACTAATCCTCACAAAGTCAATACCGAGTTGTCATAGACAAACACCTCGAAATTAAACATAAAGTTAGAGTCTTTCGATCTATATCCGAGCTAAATGAGTGATCAAATGATGATTAAGGATCCAAGAATATAAACATCAAGTTCATATTTACTATTTACCAAAAATAATTAGTTATCCAAGTTTAATCCATATTATCCTCATAATTCCCAAATAAAAATGATAAAACTACTCCATATTAAGATTAAAGAAACACATAACAAGCATGTTAACTTTAGTAAACATCATATTTAAGAAGATTAACAAGATTTTACCAATTTCACAAGCAAAAGATGGTGTTTTTACAAGAGTTTTCCCTAACGAAAACTATATGAAACCTATAAATTCCACTCTAAACTACTTAGTACTATGTCACAGCCCTCCTTAGCTTAGATTACAACTTCCTTGTATGACTTAGAACCTGGGAATTTGATGAACTATAAGAACAAGTTTAACTTTTCCCAAAAACTTCTCCCTAACTTGATTCTAAGATTGTGTGTGTTATTTGTGATTGAGATGTGTTAGATGATGTCTAAAGCTCCTAATTCGTCCTCTATTTATAGCTCAAGAAGTGTATCAGTTGAGAAGAGAAAAGAGATAATGAGCCATGGATTCAATGCTCATCTTTATCATTTGGAGTAACTGCAGGCTGAAGTGTGCCACACTTCATAAGAAAGTGCGTCGTACTTCTCCTTAGCATTCAATTTTCTCTTTTCTCGTCTAAAAGTACGTCATACTTTTAGAACATGTGCGCTACATGATATGTGTTTAATCACATATCAATTTTCCTTAATAAAATGAGCTTAAAAGACCAAAAATACATGTAACATACATTGTATATGTGTGTTTTGTCAAATGCATTATGCAGGTAAAGGTTATGTCAATGGACAAAAAATGAAGCAAAACAGATAAAACCCGAGCACGAAACTGGAATAATGCAAGAAATCAAAGCCGAAGGCATATACATCTTTAAATGGGCTAACCCGTACCATTTAATGGGACGGGTCAGCCCATTAAATTTGTATCTATACTAAACCTTAGTTTTTTTATAACAAAAGTCCAATCCCAAGTCAATACTTAATCCAAGTCCAAACCACTAGATCTGGCCCAAGTCTAGCCCAATTACCCATCCCTTATACCCTGTCCAAGTCAAAATGTATACCTCAGTCAAAGTTACTGTACATCGTTTTCACTTTTCCCACCCAACACACAGAGCAACGTAACTTGGGTAATTTCCTACTCTCTACACACACGTATGCTTCTAGAAGGCTTCTCTTGACACCTCTGATATCACAAGTCCATGCTGACAATCCTAAGGGATTTGATTAGAGCAAAAACGTGTAAGAGATCTAAGGGCTCAGATAGGGGGATATGGAATCAAGGGCTAGGATTTGATACTTCAAGGATGCTCCTCCTTCTGGATCCTTCTGCTTACCACTATAAATAGAGGAGGTCTCACACAAAGACGAATGATCTAACTTATAGTAATTTTAGTAGCTTATTAGTGTAGTTTTTTTTTAGCTCATTGTCTCATTTTAATGTAATTTTCTCTTTAAAAGCCTTGTAATCTCTTTTGTTATTAATAAAATTCAAGTTTCATTAATCTTGTGTTCTAAATTTATGATTTACTTTAATAAAAATTTGTTTAGATGTGTTTAAATATGACTTAATAAGCTCAAAATAAGCTCATTACTATTTAAGCTAATGCTTAATCAGTTTAGCTTACCTAAAGCTTAAACTGAATAAGCATTCACCTCAAATCAATCAAAAAGTCAGCAATAAGCTATTTTGGATAATAATCCATATTTGGATGGGCTTATGGGTTTCACCAGCTTATCTCTCATATGATGGAGCTTGTAGACAAGCTCTTTTGAGCATTTTTAATCGCTGTTTGAGCTGGGATTAAGGTACTCTCTTTTACCTCATTTCTAGCTTAAATTTTGTTTTGCTTATCATTCTGCTTATTGCTTGCTTATTGCTACTTATGTGTGCTTATTTAGTTTTAATATAGCTTAATAAGTCTAGTTATTGGTTTTGAATAGTTTAATTGGAGTTTAGGTAAAATCTGTTTTAAATCTTAGTTTATAGCTTACTATAGTAACTTATTCAAAAGTTCTTAACTTTCCTTAGTTTGTGCTTATTTGTCTTTTATTTGTTTAGCTCTTAATCTGTTTTGGTAATTTGTAGCTTATTTAGATCTGTTTCAGCTTATAAATGGTTTTTAGAATTTTTAAGGGGTGTTTGGGATAAGCTGTTTCAGCTTAGAAAGGTATGTGTAGTTTGTTTTTGGTTAGCTAGTCAGTTTCATAAGCTCTAAATATTTGCCTATACTAGTTTCTATAAGCTTAAAAGTAGTCTTAATAACTTTTCTAGTATCTTTTATCAAATGCTTAAATCTGCTAGTCCATAGGGATTTGTTACAACTTATTTGTTTAATTTGCTTAAAATCATATTTGAGGTGTAGTTTTTGTGAGCTAAATGAGGTGTATAAACATCAATTGGTATCTATTTTGTGTTTGAGTCTTGTGAAATAGCATTTTGATCAAAATCTGTCAAGTAGGATTTAGCCTAATGAGTCTAATGAGCAGATCAATTGAGGGTAGAATTTGGCTGAACTTTGATAGATTTCTATTTAATTTTAGCTTATAGTAATCTGTTCTTAATCTATTTTAAGGTTTAAGTTTGTCATTAGTGCTTTTGAGTCTTAAATTTGATGTTGCAAAAGGCCATTAAGTCAAATTCAAAAAGTCAAGTATGCAATCTATTCAACTTAGGATTTCAGCTTATTTAGTTGCTTATTTTAACTTAAATCTAGTTTATATTAGCTTATTGAGTTAACTTCCTTATCTGTTTTAAGTTTTTGATCTTAAATTTTGCTTGTTGATTCTTATTTTTAAGTTTGAAATATGTCATAAATTTGCAAAAAGCCAAAAATATTAGAGTAGTCATTCATTTTCTTTTGCTTTTTCTAGCTTCTTTTTTTTCCTGCTTTCTTATTCCCAACTTATTTGTGTTCTTTGGTTATCATTTTCAATCTGTTTTGAGTTTTTAGCTTATTTCCAGTACTTAATTTGTCTTAAATCTAGCTTAAAAAAATGGTCTTAAGTCCTTAGAAACTATTTTTGAGTATGCTGTCTTAAAGGCTTTAACTAATTTCAGCTTATTTTTGTTGCTTAATTTCTAGTCATTATTGCTTATTAGGTTTAGTTCTTTGTCTGTTTTGAGCTTATTTGCTTTTATTTTGCTTATTAAACCCAAAAGCCAAATCAGATTTAGTTTAAAAGTCTTTAGACTTGATTTTCAAAACTGTCACCTTTTTAAGTTGCTTTTACTAGCTTATTTTTAGGATCTGTCAAAAAACTCTTTTACAAAAGTTGCTTATTTTTGCTTATTTTATAGCTTTTTCAAAAGAAAAAAAAATGTTTTCACCAAAAAGGAAGTCACAGGTTTCGAACCTTTGACCTCCCCCTTAACACACCAACACCCTTACCAGTGCGCCTTTGGGACTTTTTCATAAGTCTCTTTCACCATTTAATTCATATATGCATTATTCAGTTTTAAGCTTATTTGCTTATTATATTTTTCCCTGCTTATTGGAAACTGCTCATTGATTCGTTTTTCTTTAGAAACCTTAGGAAAAGTGTTAAGTAATTTTTGTAATTTTCTCAAATTTTTATAATTAAGTTTAATATTTTTAATTAAATTTTTAGTATAATTTAGTTAGAAAAATAGTTTTAATTAGTTTATAAATCCAAAAAAAAATATTTTTCTATTTTTAAAAATTAGTTGAAAGCATTTTAGTTTAAAATTTTACTTTTTGAAAATTTTAGAGTTTTATTTTGTCATTTTTAGTTAACTAAGTTAGTTAATTTAGTTTTAATTAGTTTTTAATTATTTTTAAATGTCGTTAGGTTTTTAGATTATTTTTATTTCTAGTTTAGCATGCCTTTATTTGTTTTCCCCTTTGCGTTATCAAATTTAGAAACCAAACCCAAAATATTGATTATTCAAGCACACGATCACAAACCGAAGCAAGATTTTCAAATTCACACTTCGTCGGGATACGACATCCGGGAGATAAAATATTGTTTGTCCTCAAGAAATTTTTATATCGAACGGGATACTCACTATACTATTACTTATTTGAGATATTTAGGATATATAATATATTTTATATAGACTATTTTGATCAAATAAAGTTTTTGGCGCCGTTAAGTTATTTTCTTTTATATATATCATGTTAAAGTTTGAAGATTAGTGTTTTGAAGACCCTTCCCCGTGAAGTTACTTTCTTTTATAAAACTTTAAAAAATAATACAAAAATATTTTATTTTTCTTGATTTATTTTTGAAGAATTATTAAAATACCAACAATACTTTTCCTAAAGTATTGAAAGTACCAAAAAAATTTGTTTTGTCAATTGTTTAAACGGCTCACCTTTAGCTTAACAAACTATAAGAGAGGTATAAGGAGGGTTGATCCTACGAACTTTGACCCGAAAGGAGAAGATTTTTAAAACGCTTCGCGCTTACCCGCTCCTCCGCTTCTTTGTGCGTTTTCTAGAGATCCACCGTGAACTTATGACTTCGGTTTACAAAAATATATTTTTCCTTTTAAATTTATTCCTTTTAATTTTGTTTAGTGTATGCGCACTCGCTCTTCATCGAATTTAATCGTTGAATCTTCCACGATTCCGAAGCGACGTAATTGTAGACGTTCCAAGCAAATAGTCGAACCCGAGATTCGAACTATTGTAGAGACTCCCGTTGTCACTATGGCGGATACGTGTACTATGTCAGAATTACTCCAAGCACCCACCGAGGGTTACGGAGATGCGATTTTTATTCCCGCTATACTTGCCTAAAATTTTGAATTGAAAGTCGGGTTACTTCAATTAGTGTATTCGAGCCAATTTCATGGTTTTGAGAGGGACGACCCCTCATGCTCATATTCGTTGGTTTAACAAGATCACTTCTACGTTAAAATACAAAAATGTTCCACACGATGATATTAAGTTGATGCTTTTTCCATTTTCTCTCGAGGGGGTCGCCCGGATTTGGCTTGAAAAAAAACCCCCTCGTTCTATCCTCACTTAGGAAGATCTCGTTTCTAAGTTTGTGAATTATTTCTTTCCTCCGTCGAAGACTACGAATCTCAAGAACGATATCACAAATTTTCAACAAAAGTTTGAGGAAACGTTTGGTGAGGCATGTGATCGGTTTAAGGAACTTCTTCGTAAATGCCCACATCACGGTTTTTTAGAATTGCACCAAATCGATACGTTTTACAATGCGTTGACACCTCGAGATGCTTTGACGATTATTGAGAATAAGTCGAAATTATGTACTTCACGAAACAAACCGATTGTTTCAAAAGTGAGTACTACTACTTCTTCTCAATCTCCTTCACCAGATATTACCGCTCTTACTGACATGGTTAAGTAATTAGTACTTATGAATTAGGCTAATCAACAAGCCTCCGTAAAAGCCGTAGAAGAAATTTGTGTGACTTGTGGTGGTCATCATCCATACTAAGAGTGTCTTGGTACCGATAGCAACACTTTTAATGCTTATGCAGCCACGGGAACCTACAATCAAGGAGGTCCCGGTTACCGTCCTCAAGGAGGCCCGAATTATCGTGCTAGCAACCAAATAGGACCACCCAGTTTTCCTCCTTCGAATGAGTTAACGAACTACATGAAGAGTAATGAAGCTACTTTGAGAGCAATGCAAACTCAAATGACTAACATGAATACGGAATTACGAAATGAGTTCCAATCTACGATTGATACAAGAACCAATAAGATAGAAAATCAAAACAATCAAATAATGAACATGTTAACTAATATGAAAAAGCAAAACCCCTCGAGTTCGGGATCACTTACTAGTAATACCGTTGTTAACCCAAGAGGTGATTTGAAAGCTATTACCACCCGAAGTGGTGTTTCTTATGATGGACCCACAATTCCACCTACTTCTCCTCTCCAAAAGGATGTAGAACGTGAAACCGAGGCGACAAAGGACAAGGTGTAAACTACAAGTTTAGAAAGTACCACACACGTCCAACCTCTGGTTGTCTAAGTTCCGATTCCAGAGCCCAAAGTTGCTCCAAAGACTAATCTTAAACCGTCGATACCTTATTCTTTAAGGCTTAACGACCAAAAGCTCCGTGAAAAAACTAATAATCAAATGTTGAAGTTTCTTCAAATCTTTCAAAGATTACACTTCGATATTAGCTTCGCGGACGCTCTTCTTCATATGCCGAAGTTTGCATCTACGTTTAAGAGTTTACTTAGTAATAAGGAAAAGTTGTTCGAATTAGCAAATACCCCGTTAAAGTAAAATTGTTCGGCGGTGCTCTTAAAATAGTTGTCCGAAAAACTTGGAGACCCCGACAAATTTCTCATCCTGTGTGATTTTTCGGAGCTAGATGAGTGCTTAGCCTTGGCCGATCTTGGCGCTAGCTTCAATCTAATGCCTCTTTCCGTATGGAAGAAGATTTCGCTCTCGAAACTCACTCCGACTCGCATGATACTCGAACTCGCAGACCGATCGGTCGCTCATCCGAAAGGTGTTGCCGAAGATGTCTTTGTGAAAGTAGGAAAGTTTTATTTTCTGGCCGACTTTGTTGTAGTTGATTACGATGTTGATCCTCGGGTTCCTCTCATCCTCGGGAGATATTTCTTGAGGATGTCACGAGCTTTAATCGATGTACATGGTGAAGAATTAACTCTTCGAGTCAATGATGAGGCCATTACGTTTAAAGTCGGGCATACTTCGAGATAATCTCGTAATTATTATGATAAACGGTTCATCAAGTCAATGTAATAGACGTTGCATGTGAGGAGTATGCTCAAGAAGTGCTCAGATTTTTAGATAGTTCAACGAGTGGTAGTCCCACTCCTTCGGATCCTATCATTGCTTCTTCTTCCCCCTCGTTCACTCTGTGAGGTTTCTCGATTCACGATCTCGAGAGGTCAGGGACGCTCAAAATAAGAATAAGCCATAATGATGAGGAGAGAGCTTTTTCTAATTTTCAAAGTTTTATTTAAATGGAAAATGAAAAGAAAATACAAATGTGAGCTTCACCCTCTAATATTGATTAGAGAGGGGTATTTATAGGTAAAATACAAGGACACTTTGGACTAATTACACTTTTAGTTTTTGTGTTTTAACTTAAACATAAACTAGAGTAATTTCCATATAGACACCATATTTTTGATCCTAACAATCTTACCCTAATATGGTGGCATATGGAATTACTGACAATGTATCCTACAAGTATAAATAGCTAAAGATATCTGTAGTTTGCTTTGTCTTCAACATGTACTTTAGCTTGAATCATTCCTTCACTTATAAAGAATACAATGTTATATGTATAAACTGAGTTGATTCCCCCCAGTTCATACCGCATGTCTTTAAGCAGTTCAACTGCTTCCCTCCAAACAGACAGCCATTCGAAGCAAATATGACACTTTGATGTAGTTGACAAATCTTCTAACTATAGCGGTTTAAGCTCGCAACAGAATTTGTAGAAGAAGAAGTAAACCACACTTAGCAATAAATCTGACTTCTTTGTTGCTAATTAGTAGCCAATCCACTCAGGGGAACATAGACATACTTTACACAAACAACACATAAAAGTAAGAAACTCCAAGTCAATTAAGTCTCGGATGTTGTATACACCAAAGTAAATTAAGTTCCGGATGTACACATTTCTTCCCCCTGGTTGTTACACTATGTTGTATACACCAAAGTCAAGTCCCGGATGTACACATTTCTTCCCCCTGGTTCTTGCATCTATCGAATACTCTTCCCCCTGATTATATCTGATGACCATCGAAATAGTCATAATTCGGTTACGCCCTAATGTTCGATAGAGAAGTCATGTGTGAAGTCGCTTCTCCTCAGACTTATTTAATTCTAACCTCATATTCTGTTGGCTTTTTGTAATGATTACTAATGGAGAGAATGCAGTATCACAAACTTAATGCTAAAGTAGAATACCCCAAACTTGTGACTTATGTCTTGTACTATCCACGTGACTCCAAACTTATACTGAATACTACAACGTAATTCCTTGAAGTATAAGTAGACCTAAGTCTCTTGACAAATCCTCAACTATGTGAGTCACTGAGCACTATAACGTAACTCCTTTAAGTGATAGCAAATGTGCGCATTGAGCACCAACTTCTGCATTTATAGATCACACATTGCTAGATTTGTTAAGTCTTCATCAACAACCGGCTATAAGCTGGAACAAGTTATCTATAAAAGTTATCATCCAACCATCCCCGACTTTTAAGATATGATAAGTACACCCACCTGTGAAATTCCACTTCAACTTCAAATAAATGATAACGAATCATCCCCATAACTAATTCTTGCGATTAAATCCCGAGACTAGCCTTTTGAACGGTTTTCATGAATCTTTTATCCGGATCGTTTTTAAGCAATAAGTGATGTTTTTGTTTCCGAGAAACAATTGCTTTCAAAATTTAGCCTTATAGCATTTTAAGTTCAAAATTCAGATCCAGCCCAATTCCACAATAATGAAATGCGGCCCATATCAATTTTAAGTCATCTATCAAACGTCTGGCCCAACCCATTTCTTTCGTTAGTGAATAAAAATAGCTCAAACAGTTTTCGATAATAGCCCGGCCCAATCTAGTTTATAACCCTACAACACATGTTCTAAAACCACACAACCCTAATCACTTTCTCACAAATGATCCGCCCCCTTTTTCTTATTCAAACACAGTCACATACAAGATCTCAACTCAACCTTTATCATTCCTACCTCTTTGTTTCACCAACACAAATCTACCAAAATATCTCCATCTCCAAATTACTTTCATTTCGTCAACCAAACATCACAAATCAAACCCTTATAAAATAACAACCCTCGTTTGTCCATCGATTACTATAAGCACAAAACCCCTTGATCTTGGTAAGTTAACACATACCCGCGAAGAACTCAAGAATTGTTTCGGCTGCAAGATCTTTATAAAGGTCTCGGTAGGTTTTTTTTTCTCGTTTTGAGCAACGAAACAAAGAAAGGGTATAACAAATTTGTTATAGTTCTTTCTTTATTTTTGGATATTGAGAAAGAAGGATGTTGTGCTTCTTAAAGACCTATGATGAAATCCTTTCGTGTTCTTGATCTGTGAGGGACACGATGGTTGTTTATTTAATACTAATAAAAGGAAAAACTGAGGTCAATCATTGTTTTTGAGTCTTGTTGTGTTGAAGAGATGAGGTATGTGAGGTGAAGGAGGAGGATAGGATTTAGGATAGTGGATTTGTTGTGGTTGATTTGTGTAGGATTTATCTTGGCTGATTTTGGTCTGTTTTTATTTTTGATAACAAAACTCGGTAATATTTCAATGACTTCCGAGTTTGATAGCAGTTTGTGTATCGAGTTTGAGCAACCAAAAGTCAACAGCAAATCTGTTCCGAAAATGAAAACTTCTTTGGTATAAATCTTAATCGAAAACGAGTACTCTTTGTGTTATGTTTTTGAAGCAGTTTAGTGAAGAGAAGAAAGATTGTAGCAGATTTGTTATAACTCTTTCATTTTTGATCTTGTCCAAAGCATATTCGGTATCGAGTTTAGTCCATTTGATTTCCAAAATTGACTTCCAAATTTGAATAAAGCTTTCGAGTTTGACCAGATTTGAAACTACTTTTCGAATTTGGTATTTTACCAGTTCCAAATTTACTCAAATTAGCAGTTAAACCACATTTTATAACCGAATCTGACCGAGTTTGTTCTTACGATAAAACCGTAAGCAGCCAAACTCGATCATATGAAACATAATCGAAAAAGTAAAATAATCAGCTAAAATAAGCTAATCAATAAGCTGTAAAACTACTAAACACCGAAATAAGCTCGAATATGCTGAAACCACAACTGATTTGCTGAATAAACCATACAAACTGAATCTGGACTGAATATGGTCGAATAAGCTGCTGGACTGAATCTGAACCAAATTTGACTGAATCTGGACTAAAATAAGCTCAAATAAGCCGGAATAAGCTGAACCGAATAAGCACTAAAACATCACAAATTGCTCCTGCACCTCTGATACCACTTGTGAGGTTTCTCGATTCACGATCTCAGGAGGTCAGGGAAGCTCAAAATAAGAATAAGCCATAATGATGAGGAGAGAGCTTTTTCTAATTTTCAAAGTTTTATTAAAATGGAAAATGAAAAGAAAATACAAATGTGAGCTTCACCCTCTAATGTTGATTAGAGGGGAGTATTTATAAGTAAAACACAAGGACACTTTGGACTAATTATACTTTTAGTCCTTGTGTTTTAACTTAAAAATAAACTAGAGTAATTTCCATATAGACACCATATTTTTGATCCTAACACACTCCTTCTGAGGGAGGTGACATTGTTTTGGAAGAAATCAAAGCTTGTCTTTCAAATGATTCAATTCCACTAGGAATTGATGATGCCGAATTTGATCCAGAGAGAGACATTCGTCTACTTGAGAAGTTATTAAATGATGATCTATCATCTCCTCCCCCTCCGAAAGAACATAATTTTGAGGAACTTAAAATGATAAAATCTTCTATTGATGATCCTCCGGAGCTTGAGCTTAAGGATTTACCATCTCATCTTGAATATGAATTTTTAGAAGGAACTGATAAATTACCCATCATAATTTCTAAAGAGTTAAAAGATGAAGAAAAGGCCGCCCTTTTAAAGCTTCTTAAGTCACACAAACGGGCCATCGCATGGAAAATCTCTAACATTAAGGGCTTAGACCCTCGTTTTTGTACTCACAAGATCTTAATGGAGGACGACTTCAAACCGACGGTTCAACATCAAAGAAGGGTGAATCCAAAAATTTATAAGGTTATCAAAAAGGAAGTTATCAAACTCCTTGATGCCGGATTGATTTACCCTATCTCCGATAGTCCATGGGTGGACCCCGTTCATTATGTGCCTAAAAAGGGTGGCATGACCATAATTGAAAACAAAGATAATGAGTTAATTCCCACTAGGTTAGTTACCGGGTGGCGTGTTTGTATTGACTACCGTAAGCTTAATGATGCCACTCGTAAAGACCATTTCCCGTTGCCTTTCATGGACCAAATGCTAGAACATTTAGTAGGGAACGAATACAATTGCTTTTTAGATGGATTTGCCAGATATTTTCAAATTCCTATTGACCTACAAGACCAAGAAAAGACCACCTTCACTTGCCCTTATGGGACATTTGCCTACCGACGTATGTATTTCGGTTTATATAATGCTCCAGGCACGTTCCAAAGGTGCATGATGGCCATTTTCCACGATATGATTGAGGAAACAATGGAGGTCTTCATGGATGATTTCTCGGTCTTCGGGGATTCTTTTTCTTCATGCCTCTCCTATTTAGACAAAATGCTAAAATAGTGTAAAGAAACCAACTTAGTTCTAAATTTAGAGAAGTGCCATTTCATGGTTAAAGAGGGCATTGTCCTCGGCCATAAGATTTCAAAATCCAGGATTGAGGTCGACAGAGCTAAAGTTAATGTTATAGCTAAACTCCCTCATCCGACTTCAGTAAAAGGTGTTCGAAGTTTTTTAGGTCACGCCGGGTTCTATCGTCGATTTATCCAGGATTTTTTTAAAATCTCCCGTCTGATGACCCATCTTCTAGAAAAAGAAACCCCATTTATTTTCTTGAAAGAATGTATTAAAGCGTTTAATATACTTAAAAAGAAGTTAATCGAAGCCTCAATTTTAGTTGCCCCCGATTAGGACCTACCATACGAAATTATATGCGACGCTAGTGATTATGTGGTTGGTGTGGTCTTGGGGCAACAAAAGACCAAACATTTTCAACCTATACACTATGCAAGTAAGACCATGACGGATGCTTAAGGACATTATACTACTACGGAAAAAGAGTTATTAGCCATGGTGTATGCTTTTGAAAAATTCCAGCCTAACTTAGTTTTATCAAAGACCATACTGTATACGGACCACTTGGCTCTTAAGTATCTTCTTGCTAAGCAAGATGCTAAGCCGAGATTGCTCCAGTGGATTCTCCTACTCCAAGAATTCGATGTCTTTATTCGTGATAAAAAAAAGGAGCGGAGAATCTCGCGGCCGACCATTTATCAAGATTAGAAAATCCTCATCAAGGTGATCTCGAGAAAAAGGAAATTAATGAAACATTTCCTCTCGAAACCCTCGGAATGATATCTCTTCATGGTGATTCTAATACCCTATGGTTTGCCGACATTGCAAATTACCATGCGGGGAATTTTGTAGTGAAAAGGATGTCGTCCCAACAAAAGAAAAAAATTCTTTAAGAATGTTAAGCATTATTTTTGGGATGACCCTTACTTGTTTAGGATTTGTGCGGATCAAATGATTAGACGTTGTGTTTAAGGCCAAGAAGCCGTTGATATCCTTACGGCTTGCCATAATGGACCCACCGGGGGACATCATGGTATGAACTACACCGCTAAGAATGTTTTTGATTCCGGTTTCTATTAGCCGACGATTTATTGCGATGCCCATGACATGGTGAAGTCATGTGACTCATGTCAATGTCAAGGCAAAATCTCGCAAAAGGACGAAATGCCTCAAAATGCAATTCAAGTTTGAGAGATCTTTGACGTATAAGGCATCGAATTCATGGGACCATTACCGTATTCTCGAGAGAACAAGTACATTCTCGTATTCGTTGATTATTTGTCCAAATGGGTTGAAGCAAAAGCGTCCCCCACTAATGATGCCCGAGTCATCGTTAAATTCTTGAAATCTCTTTTTGCCCGATTTGGAACTCGTTGTGCTATAATTAGTGATTGCGGTACTCATTTTTGCAATGACCAATTCGCAAAGGTCATGCTTAAGTATGGAGTTACTCACCATTTTTATACCACGTATCATCCACAAACAAGTAGACAAGTAGAGGTTTCAAATCGTGGTTTGAAACGTATTTTAGAAAGGACCATAGGCGAAAATCGAACTTCATGGTCTGATAAGTTAGGTGATGCATTATGGGCCTTCCGTACCGCATTCAAGACACCCATTGGGTGCACTCCTTATAAGCTTGTGTACGGAAAGGCTTGTCATCTTCCTATCGAACTTGAACACAAGGCTTATTGGGCCTTAAAGCATTGTAATTTTGACCTTAAGACCGCGGGTGATCACTGGAAAGTTCAAATGAATGAATTAAATGAACTCCGGGATCAAGCTTACGAGAACTATTTAATCTAAAAAGAGAAAACGAAGAAGATTCATGACTCCAAGATTAAGAACCGCGTTTTCAACGTTGGTAATCAAGTTCTTCTCTTCAATTCTCGATTAAAGATTTTCTCGGGCAAGCTCAAAAATCGTTTGGGACGACCCTTTAGATTTGTGTAGTATGGGGGTGACAGTCTCACATTGGGGACAATGTGTAGTTATAGTATGGGGGGAGAGATCTTTTGATTCGATCTTATTTGCATTTGCCTTGTCTTCACGTAACCCCGTTTTACCACCAAAAATATGTGAAATTTAAACTTTTTTTCAAAAATAGAATAAGTGTGTTGACACATAGTTTTGTCTTTTGAGAATAAATCTTGACTTAATCAAGCATGTTGCGCTTTAGCTTTCCTTTTAACTTATATAAATTTAAGCTTTTGTTAGTCTTTTATACAAGAAGCTTTAAAACGCAAATTCTAGCTTGAAAAATCCAAGAGTTTGCAAGTTTCTATGATAAGACTTTAAATATGTAAAGCTTATTTATTAGACTAAGCATTCGCGGATCTTTTTAGTAAAGATTTTAAATTTGCGAAGAACGAGAAATGATAGAGTTTTATATAAGTTAGATGCTAAACATGGAGTAGTTGGATCTCTATAAAGCTCATAGAGGTTAATTGTGGATTTTTGCTCCCATCAGCTTAATAAACGTTATATAAATATTGAATAAATAAAGTTTCTTTGGTTATTGCGATTCTTAGTTTAAATTACTTTGTAGAGATTCCTTCTGGTGAAATTAAGATACACATCGAGGTTTTGTCAGTGTTGTGAGGAAATAAGCTACCGATTCCTAACGGCTCGCTACCGTTGTCTAGGTAGTTAAAAGACCACATGACTTGAAATATGGCTATAATAATAATAATAAAATAAACCAAAGCCAAAATAAGACTTCTGGATCATGGTCGGTTCTTATACCGATGTGACAGTCGTTTAAAGGGTGGAGGTAATAATAATAATAAAAATTGTGCTGATAAAGGTTTACTGTCTCTAGTCGGTTCGCTGCTGATGTGGCAGTCTTCATAAGAAGGCCTATAGTAAGAATAATAAATCCAAGACTGATAAAAGTTTGCTGCATCTGGTCGGTTCGCTGCCAATGTTGTGGCCTTTAAAAAGGTCGAGGAAAATACCGAGGTCAAAATAAGACTCCTGGACCATGGCGAGCTCGCATACCGATGTGGCAGTTGTTTAAAGGACGAAGGTTTAATATTTATTTGTCACCAATAATAAGAATAAAACCTTTAGAGGATTTAGGAATAAGGGAGCGGAAAGTAGCTATGCATACAAAATTAGCATCTATGAGTAGTTTTAGCATCTTAACTTGTACTTAACAATGATTTCGTTTTTAAGCTTGGTCTGGGGCGGGTGAAGAATCGAGGACGATGAATTTACCCTTTTAGTGTTTCTTGTTCCATGATCTTTAAAGTTATGATATGTATGAATGATAATAATAAATGCATAAAAATGGTAAAACGAGGAGCTTTTCAAAACTAGTGATTTCTTAATCCCCTTAGATGAACACTTAGCTACTTTTCGAGGTAATTAGTCTAAGGGGGTTGAAATTTTTGGTTTTCTAAGTGTGTGTTTATGACATTGCGTGAGGACACGGCAATAGCTTAGTATGGGGGATTTTTTATATGTGTTTAATCACATATAAATTTTCCTTAATAAAATGAGCTTAAAAGACCAAAAATACATGTAAAATACATTGTATATGTGTGTTTTATTAAATGCATTGTGCAGGTAACGGTTATGTCAAAAATGGACAAAAAATGAAGCAAAACGGACAAAACCCGAGCATGAAATTGGAAGAATGCAAGAAATCAAAGCCGAAGGCATGTACATCTTTAAATGGGCTAACCCGTACCCATTTAATGGGCCGGATCAGCCCATTAACTTTGTATCTATACTAAACCTTAGTTTTTTTATAACAAAAGTCCAAACCCAAGTCAATACTTAATCCAAGTCTAAACCACTAGATCTGGCCCAAGTCTAGCCCATTAACCTATCCCTTATACCCTATCCAAGTCAAAACTTATACCTCAGTCAAAGTTACTGTACATCGTTTTCAGTTTTCCCTCCCAACACACATAGCAACGTAACACAGGGTAATTTCCCACTCTCTACACACGCGTATGCTTCTAGAAGGCTTCTCCTGACACCTCTGACTTCACAAGTCCACGCCGGCAATCCTAATGGATTTAGTTAGAGCAAAAACGTGTAAGAGATCCAAGGGCTCAAATAGGAGGATATGGAATCAAGGGCTAGGATTTGATGCTTCAAGGACACTCCTCCTTTTGGATCCTTCTTCTTAGCACTATAAATAGAGGAGGTCACACACAAAGATGAATGGTCTAGCTGATAGTAATTTTAGTAGCTTATTAGTGTAGCTTTTTTAGGTTATTGTCTCGTTTTAATGTAATTTTCTCTTTAAAAGCCTTGTAATCTCTTTTGTTGTTAATAAAATTCAAGTTTCATTAATCTTGTGGTCTAAATTTATGATTATTTTAATAAAAATTCATTTAGATGTGTTTAAATATGACTTAATAAGCTTAAAATAAGCTCTACTATATAAGATAATGCTTAATCAGTTTAGCTTACCTAAAGCTTAAACTGAATAAGCATTCACCTCAAATCAATCAAAAAGTCAGTAATAAGCTATTTTGGATGATAAGCCAGATTTGGATGGGCTTATGGGTTTCACCAGCTTATCTTTGATAAGCTAGAGCTTATAGACAAGCTCTTTTGAGCATTCTTAATCCCTGTTTGAGCTGGGATTAAGGTACTCTCTCTTTTACCTCATTTCTAGCTTAAATTTTGTTTTGCTCATCATTCTGCTTATTGCTTGCTTATTGCTACTTATTTGTGCTTATTTAGTTTTAATATAGCTTAATAAGTCTAGTTATTGGTTTTGAATAGTTTAATTGGAGTTTAGGTAAAATCTGTCTTAAATCTTAGTTTATAGCTTATTATAGTAGCTTATTCAACAGTGCTTAACTTTCCTTAGTTTTTTGCTTATTTGTCTTTTATTTGTTTAGCTCTTAATTTGTTTTGGTAATTAGTAGCTTATTCAGATCTATTTTAGCTTATAAATGGGTTTTAGAATTTTTAAGGGGTGTTTGGGATAAGCTGTTTCAGCTTGGAAAGGTATGTGTAGTTTGTTTTTGGTTAGCTAGTCAGTTGTATAAGCTCTAAATAAGTGCCTATACTAGTTTTTATAAGCTTAAAAGTAGTCTTAATAAGTTTTCTAGTGTCTTTTATCAAATGCTTAAATCTGTTAGTCCATAGGGATTTGTTACAGCTTATTTGTTTAATTTGCTTAAATTCCTATTTGAGGTGTAGTTTTTGTGAGCTAAATGAGGTGTATAAACATTAATTGGTATCTATTTTCTGTTTGAGTCTTGTGAAATGGCATTTTGATCAAAATCTGTCAAGTAGGATTTAGCCTAATGAGTCTAATGAGAAGATCAATTGAGGGTAGAATTTGGCTGAACTTTGATTGATTTCTATTTGATTTTAGCTTATAGTAATCTGTTCTTAATCTATTTCAAGGTTTAAGTTTGTCATTAGTGCTTTTAAGTCTTAAATTTGATGTTGCAAAAAGCCATTAAGTCAAATTCAAAAAGTCAAGTATGCAATCTATTCAACTTAGGATTTCAGCTTATTTAGTTGCTTATTTTAGCTTAAATCTAGTTGATATAAGCATATTGAGTTAAGTTCCTTATCTGTTTTAAGTTTTTGATCTTAAATTTTGCTTGTTGATTCTTATTTTTAAGTTTGAAATCTGTCATAAATTTGCAAAAAGCCAAAAATATTATAGTAGTCATTCATTTTCTTTTGCTTTTTCTAGCTTTTTTCTTTTTCCTGCTTTCTTATTCCCAACTTATTTGTGTTCTTTGGTTATCATTTTCAATCTGTTTTATGTTTTTAGCTTATTTCCAGTACTTAATTTGTCTTAAATCTAGCTTTAAAAAATGGTCGAAGTACATTTGTAACTATTTTTGAGTATGTTGTCTTAAAGGCTTTAACTAATTTCAGCTCATTTTTGTTGCTTAATTTCTAGTCAATATTGCTTATTAGGTTTAGGTCTTTGTCTGTTTTCAGCTTATTTGCTTTTCTTTTGCTTATTAAACCCAAAAAGCCAAATCAGATTTAGTTTAAAAGTCTTTAGACTTGATTTTCAAAACTGTTACCTTTTTAAGTAGCTTTTACTAGCTTATTTTTAGGATCTGTCAAAAAACTCTTTTACAAAAGTTGCTTATTTTTGCTTATTTTATAGAGTTTTCAAAAGATAATTAAATTGTATTCACAAAAGGAAGTCACAGGTTAGAAGACCTTTTGTGACCTCCCCCTTAACACACAAACACCCTTACACGTTGAGCACTTTGGGACTTTTTCATAAGTCTCTTTCACCATTTAATTCATATATGCATTATTCAGTTTTAAGCTTATTTGCTTATTAGATTTTTCCTTGCTTGTTGAAAACTGCTTATTGATTCGTTTTTCTTTAAAAACCTTAGGAAAAGTGTTAAGTAATTTTTGTAATTTTCTCAAATTTTTATAATTAAGTTTAATATTTTTAATTAAAATTTTAGTATAATTTAGTTAGAAAAATAGTTTTAATTAGTTTATAAATCCAAAAAAATATTTTTCTGTTTTTAAAAATTAGATTAAAGCATTTTAGTTTAATTTTTTAATAAACGTCAAACGCGTGTCGTAATAATATATAGTATTTCCCGTTAGATAAGAAAATTACTTTAGGAAAAGTAATAGTCTATCTTCCGAGTGTCGTATCCACGGCGAGAGATGAATTGAAATCCATGTTAATGTTTTGAAGAAAAATGCTTGATTATCTTTTAAAAATTTTGGTTTTTAATAAAATCTAATGAAATCGATAAACTAAATTATACTAATTAACAAATAAGCAATAAGATGAAGAATATAAAGAAAAATATGCTTGTCAAGTAAAAGTGAATAGATATGTGAGATTTCAGATCTTAATGATGAATTAATTTCCGTCTAATAAATTATTTCCTCAAAACGTTGGCTTAATATTGAAAACGACTTTTTATCAAGAAATTAATTATTAATTTAATGCCTACTTAATCTTACAGCTTTTGCCCATTCGACTAAATAAAACACTAAACTAAATAATTTTTTTGCAAATTATTAATCACTAATCACTTATTAAATTCTACACTTAATTCACTAATCACCAATTTACTTAACAAGCATAAAATTAAACTACTCACTAAGCATAACGAACAAATAAGCTAAACATAATAAGCTAAATTTATTTAAACTAAAAGTATTGAAAAAGGATAGAAAATGGAACCGAATTGAAGAGCCGCAAATAAACAATAACCACCCGATTTAATAAGCTAAAGAAAATAGTCAAATTCTTTCTAGCTTACTAAATCCTTAAGCTCCACGTCTCATGAGTTGACCGGTGCCGTTAAACAATAAGTCCACAACTGTTAGCATGAACAATTTATCATAGTGCATAAATTATGTCCTAAATCTCTAAGAATCTAATTGTCCAAATTTTAGTCTCAAGAATGAACAAACAATTCACAACTAATTAGAGCTTGAATACTGATTTGGGCCCATTTATTTAACACAACAACTATAACACAAACTTCTCTCAATAATTGATTTACTTGAGATGTAAAGCACTTAGCTTGTTTGCATCAAGATGATTAGTGATCACATCCATTGTTAATTATCATGGATTAATTCCAAGTGACTAATAGAGTTTGTGGTATTTGGAAGTTGATTATACTTTGGACTTTATCACTTCCCACACATACAATATGTTTTATAAATTCACACATTCCTCTAGGATTCCTTGATACCACACTTTTATATCACTTCGCACTTCCACACTTCATAATCATTTGTCAAACCCTTCTTACCCAACAAATGATTATACCTTCCACACACTCTAAATATTTCTTTCTTAAACCAGCCCATAATCACACGTGCCCACTCTTTTCTCTCTTAATGGCAAAGTGATTAGCAACCCAAATCAATCCTTTGATTTCACACTTATCACCATCATCTTCATACTTCTTCTTTACAAACCTTCACAAGCTTAAAACTTCTTCATACTTATTCTTTGCACCATTATACCTTAGGTACTTATTGTCCCCCAACATTCCAACATAGGCTCTTACCTATCACATCAAAACATTCTCCACCACATATCTCCTATTCATCATCCTCCTAAATAAAATTTGAATTTCATACACACACACACACACACACACATTCAAATCTTCTCCTATACACTTCTCCTCCTCACTCACATACCTTATCATGTTTAAAATTCAAATTACACACACACTCTTTTATCCTAACCCTTGATCATGCCAACTCACCAATTCAACTTACCTCATCACTTCCTTATCTTTATCCCACATGTGTAATTCAAATCTCAAACAAGAGGATCCTTTTCATCACATGAACATCACATCCAAGCCAACTCGCATACAGTTCATTCTTATCCTCCCTTGTATTTCACACATGTGGAAATTCAATTTAAAATTCAAAATTCAAATTCTCCCTTCATAACATCTACACTATCTCGCCAAGTTTAGGCATATTCTTGGGATATTCCTTTCTACCTTAACTCACTTTTTAAACCATGGTTAGTTTCTAACTAGACCATTTACTTTAGAGGAATACCAAATATACCCTTGTTCGATAGTTCTTTTCTATATCTTCGATATCAGACAAACAGCCCCTAAATCTCTTTTAAACACTTCACAAATGCTTTTATCAAATGGCTATTTGAGTTGGTTAAACTTGAGTGTAAGAATGATTGAAAGGTCATAACGTGGAGTACAATCGGGGGTTTAACAAGTGCGGGTATTTAAAACGCCAAAATCCCAAAGAAAACACTTCGGGAATCTGGCGCGCTAGCCATGCGCTAACGCATGGGCAACACGCCACTCGCGAAGTGTTTTTACACTTTTGGGATTTTTGGCCTATAAATACCCACACTTGGCCTTTGTATTCCTCACCTTTTACAAACATTATTTCCTTTCTTTTCTCTTCTCCTATCCTCTAAGTCTAACATCAAAGTGTTCTAATATTTTTATCTTATCATTATATTGAAGAGAACATATCTCCACAAGAGAGCCACACAAGTACCTAATCCATACTTGTATGTTTAGTCGAGGGTCTTCATTCTCATACTGATAACGCCTTAATTATACATATTTTCGATGGCGTTATTTATATATATTTTATCATTTCTCGTGACCTTTCGATACTTAATTGCATGAAATGTGTGCAGATTCACTTAAAGATAGTATAAACTCAAAAGTATCCAAGATGCAAGTGTTTATACCTTACGAAAGACTAGCTAGAAGATTACAAGAATAAAGACCAAAAATATAACCAAGTACGCCGCACTTCTCCCCAAGTACGCTGTACTTCTGTCCAAAATAAATGAAGCAGTACATACTAAAAGTACGCCGTACTTTATATAAGTACGCCACACTTCATATCAAAATTAATGATTTAGAACTGACATAGGGCAAAGTACGCCGTACTTCACCTCTTTCATGGCCTATAAATAGAGATGAAATTTGGCCATTTAGAGATATCTCTTACAACTTGAAAAATACACATTTCTCATCTGATCTCTAACGATACTCTAATCCTTCCTTGGTGTTTTAGGTTCGACACCACGATGTGATGAACATCAAGAAGATGGATTAATAAGTACTTAGTAGAATACGGTTTAGTAAGATTCAATACTTGTAAAAGGGTTGTCTTGTGATCCATTTCATATCCAAATCTCGTATGTTTCTTATCTATCTATTTAACTTTGTTATTATGAATTTCATAGTCATGAGAGGATAAACCTCTTATGACTTGTAAAAAACATGTTTTATCTAAACACTTAACCAATCAATGAAGAAACTAGAGAGAGAAAGGGATGGAAGGAAGGTTTCTAGAGAGAGAAAGAAAAGAGAGAATATTAGATTAGATGTGCGTGTAAAATGAAACCAACCAACACCTTCTCCAAGCTATAGAGAGGGTATTTATAAATCATGTGGCCGGTTGGGCCTTAGCTTCTATGGGCTTTCCATGGGCTTTGGTCTAACTAGCTTACTAATGTTCCAAAAATTAACTAAGGCCCTATGAGCTACGTATTCTATGAGCTTCTCAATTTCTAACAATCTCCACTAAGGGAGGTCACTTCAATTTACAAAATCTTAAGCTCTACATTCTATAAATGTCTTATGTCTTTGCTCGTGGTCTTGAATCTTGTCTTTTATCATATGATATGTGTAGTAATCTTTTAGACTTTAGGCTTGAGTTTGTTCCTTTTAAGCTTGACTTGTATGTGATTTTGAGCTTCTTTGAGATCATCAACGAATATAATATCGTATCATCATCTTTTGATATTGTGCCTTCTTGTGTACTTGTAACCTTTGGACCGACATGCTCATACTTTTCTTGTTCTTGAAAGCTTGTATTTTCATCTTTCTTGAAGTTCTTTAACTTTAACACTTCGTCACTTCAATAAGGATGTGCGGTATCAGAGTAGCAGAAGTCTTGAAACGTGTACTTGAGCTTTCATAATGTCTTTATGTCGGTCGAGTATGAACATGTGGCTATGAATCTTGACTTGTCTTGGACCAGCTGCTGCCACCATCAAGATTACCTGCATAAATGGGTTAGTGATAAACAACATATATGGACGAAAATGTCTTTGTCACTTCGTCAAATATGGTTGCAATAACCATGGTTCCTCGTTAATCAGTATAAATATTGCTTGTGATCAGGTAGAATTCCAAAGAATCTCCTTGACAGGGTTACACGCATTAGCTGTTCTCATTACTAGAGCGTCTCAAAGCAGACAACACGGTATGAGTGAAACAGAGAGACAAAGTCTCACCGGATGAATCAAAAATTGATTTGAAAATCAATTGACGTGTCACTTACTAAAGTGGTTTTTTTGACACATCGAGAGTTTTAAAATGGAAGAAAGGTTTCTAGAGAAAGAAAGAAAGAGAGAATATTAGATTATTATGAATGTGTGAAATGAAACCATCCAACACCCTCTCCAAGCTTTGGAGAGGGTATTTATACAACATATAGGCCGCGACTCACTTGGGCCTTATAGGCTTTCTACGGGCTTTGGCTCAACTAGCTTAATAATGTTCCAAAAACTATCTAAGACCTACGAGCTAAGTATTATAGGAGTGACCGAGTCTTTTCCCGATTCCTAATAATATCCCCCTAATAGAGGTCACATCCTTTTACAAAAATCTTAAACTTAGCATTCTACGAATGTCTTTGGTCTTTGCTAGTGGTCTTGAATTTTGTCTTTCAACTTGTGATATGCGTAGTGATCTTTAGACTTTATGCATTTCAAAATTCAATCGTCAATTCATAGTCTGGAGTGAATCGATATCCAGTGTAACAAGTTTGATCCATATAGGATCTCACAAGTCACCTACCGCAGAGATTGTTTAATGTTGGCTCTGAAAGGATTTCCATCGTCATTGTGAATACGTAAGTATCACTATGATATTCTTGTAATATCACAAGGATAATACATAGGACTTTTAAGATATTACTTGTTTTCACAGTGTATGAAAAACAAATATATTGGAATAGTGTCCTTGTGAATTTATAGATGATCTCTTTGTGGCTCTAGACTCGATATTATATTTTAGTTTTAGTAATCAAAGGTAGGAGCAGACTGCCACCTTTTTAATACCAACTAACTTGGAGTGAGAAAGTTGATAGAAATATGTTTAATCTCTGTGAGAAATGAAACAGGAGTCTTTTGAGAGACCTTGAGTGGCTAGAGAGGGTTGTGCATCGCATCACTAGGTCCATGATGACTATCTTCAATACCAGACAACAGCTTAGTGTTTTTGATAGCATATGTATTGACCCGGTTTCTCCCTAAGTGTAAGGATGGCTTCTTTCTTTTCACTCTTTATCTAAACTTTTCTTTTCCATTCTTCAACCCCTTCAATGCTTACCAAGACTTCATCACTAACACCTTGTTGGGTTTGTTCCAGTGTTAGCTCTGTCTTAGTCTGCATTTTTCCCTTTTTCTCACTTTTTCTCCTTTTAATCATACCTAAGGAATTCTATTCTATCTAATGGAATGTCGCTGAGTATATCCCTCTAGTTCTGGCTGGATTGTAGGAACAAACACCTATACCTAACCACCTTATAACTCCAATAAATTAAATACATGGTTGGTCTTTTGGTATTGTTCACAGCCTTAAAACTATTTGAAAAACATCGATCAAGGTACTTTGTGATATAAATCAAAACATTTAGTACCTCCATGGTTTTTAACTTTTAAAATTGCTCCCCTTGCATATGTGCATCGATAACCAAAAATATTTTTCACATACGAGAAAGAAGCTGCACTAGAGTCATTCAGATCACATTTTACAAGTTATATATATTTTAATCATTTTCTCCCCTTATTAAAAATGTCAAATCTCTTGATATTTTGGATATCAATTGATTCAAATATGTATAAAAATTATTTAGAAAGAAATATGTTCTAATTATATATCAAGCCTTTTTATTGGGAACATTTTGATGCTCCCCCTCAATTTATGAGGGTATTATATGTGTAACACCCCCAAATAGGGTCACAGCGGAATAAGGGTCTGAGAGTGTTACATCATAGATCAATAGCACAAGATATGAGAACGACCTCTATATGAGTCGTTTGAAAATGATACATTGGATTAATTAAATTGTTTGTTACAAAAGCCCATAGCTTATCTTATTCATCCTTGAAAATTGTAAAGATTTTAATACATAACAAATACTCTAAAATGTAATGCACTTAAATCTTTATAATAATGTGACTCCAAAATGATGACCACCAATGTATCCTTGTTCTTGCCTTATTGACTTGAGAAAAATATGCTTTAAAACGTCAATAAAAAGTTGGTGAATTCACAGGTTTAAGTAATGTATAAGTAGGACAGCAAGATTTCCAAGTGTAAGACATGTAACACATACAATATCTCAAAATGTAATTACGAAATGCACTAAGCTCATGACACTAGTCTGTTTCTCTCTAACTTGTCCAAATAGATGACACCTTAAGGGTTAGAGTATGTAGTATATGGTTCTAGGTTAGTGATGCCAGCTTTGGCGTCTCAGTGTTCTTGAGATGTTGAAAGCTTTTTCTGTAGCTTTTCGACACAATTGAAGATCTCCCTACTCGCTTCTGGATTACAATACGTCTTGTGAACATACGTAAGGCTGTGGACAGGTACACAATGTCCTCACCTTTGAGGTTGAAGAGTCTGTTCTTAACAGCAAGAATCAGCATGTCCTAGATGTCGAAGCAACATTTCCTTGATGTCATTAAGATGAAGTCTAGGAAAGTCTCCTTCCATGAATGTGTATAATTGTTGATCTGATCTTTAAACTTCAATCTCCTCTAGGTGACCATACCCATACCACTTGTTAACTTTGACCTTGGTTACTACCAAAATTCTTTTGTTGGAGTACACATCATGTTTGGATACCCTGTTGGTTGCATATCCATAGAATGTTTGTCTTTTGGGTCCTAGTGTGAAGTACTTAAAGCAGCATGCTTGTTATAAGCTACTTTTATAGGACTCCATAATGTGGGTACTATATCTTCAATTCCTTGTAAGTCGTACTTAGCAGCCTTCTCCTTAGTTCAAGAAGTCGTGTATGTTCTTTCGGTGCTTCCTCTTTGCAAGTATGCCAAATCATTATTGAAGAAGTAATCAGGCGGGACAATTTGACGATTTCTTAATTTAACTAGAGGTAGTGGTTTACTTAAGTCGAACGGATATCTATCTCCTTCAGGGTTATTCCAGTCTAATTGATCATTCAGTGCTTTGTAACATTCTTTCATATTGTATTCGAGCTCCACATAACTCTTGCAAATGCCTTTAAGAAGATTGTAAACCGGTCCTACCAAATCAGCTTTTGTTAGATCACTAATCTACAGGCGGTTCATGGCAAATGCAGTAAAATCAATTGGAGTTCTCATTAATTCATTGAACATTTTAGAATGTTTTTTTTTGCTTTGGCAAGATCACTAAGAAAATTTTGAGTAGGTCCATCATCAACTGTTTTCCCTATGTTCCATTCAGGATCAAGCGTGGGAGGTCTTTCTGGTTTCTTAAACCAGTCCTTTAGGTTATCCTTGACAATAGGTGGTTCAGAAGTGGTACCCATGTCTTCTCCAGGATTCTGTGGCACTTAAGTATCAGCAGTTTCAACTAATGTATCCTTTGCTTGAGCAGACTTGCCAATAAATTTAGGCTGCGATTTGGTTGTGCCTTTGGAGGTTCCAGTTGACTTGGTCTTCTTTGATGGTTCAGTTTCTTTGCTCGTCTTCTTCCTTTTTAACCATTGGTTTGGTCCAGTAGGAGGGCCTTAATCTTTGTTAGCATCATCTGGCTTTCTCTTCTTTAACCTGTCTGCAACACCTTTATCCATGGCATTTTCATCCTCAACAATAGACTACATGAGAGAATGATATAGAGCCCTGTGCTTGGTGTTTTTGTTAAATGACTTAGTTTTAGTCATTGTCTCAAACAAGGTTATTTTCTGATCAAATTCTTGTAATTCAGCCGTATCAGATGAAATGATGGTGTATTTGGTCTCTAGCTGTTTTCTTGCTTTTTCCATCTTGATCTTGCGAATATCAACAACACTTTTCTGAGAATCCAGTTGCTTGTTGATTGCATCTGCTATAGCTGCTGTAGGAACACTGTGTTCTTGAATAAATTTAGCAAGCTATTTCTTGATCACCTTTTCAAAAGTATCATCAAGATTTGTTCTAAGGCATTCTTTAACACCAGACGGTACTTTAGATTTTTTTACTGCAATAATTGCTAAATCATGATTAATATCTTTGAGAATCTTGACTTCCTTCTCTAAGTCAGACACTCTTTGATGGATAGTAGTAAGGGTTGTGGAATCAGGAAGAATAGTGGTTGAGATTGTTGCTTCTATAGTTGTTGGTGTTGGTATCGGTGTTGATTGTTGTGGAAGAGGGATGAATGGGGGAATAGGTGGAGGAATGGTTGTTACTAGAGCTGTTGAAGATTCAAGAATTACCGAAATAGGTACGGTGAGAAGTGGTGAGGTCTGAATACTTGGATCTTCATGTTGGACTTTGATTTCCATCATTGAGATAATTTCAGTGTCCGAGGGAATGTTATCAAAGTTGAGAAATTTAGCAGCATAGTTGGATGAGATAAAAAAGAACTTGGTAGTAGAACTTTAGTCTTCTGTGTAGCGGGGGCAGCTGTAACTATTGCCTAAGCATCATCCCTGACTTGATCACCTGCAACCTCTTGATTAACTTTCTTGAGCTCAGCATTTACTTTGTCAACATTAGTCATCTTGTAACATCTCGTTCTGATAAAGAGACCAAGAGTCACATTATGGTATCATATGAGAACATATAAACGTAAGCGGAAGACTTTATTAAATAATAATACTAAGTCATGAAACAAAATGACTTCCAAAAGTATTAAATTCTAACAAAGTCTAAATAGAAGAAATCTTCAAACGAAAGAGTCTTAAAAATAAATCCAAAACAATGGGGAAACTAATAAGGGTTGGTCCTCTAGAAGCTTCCTACACTCATTACTCAAATCCCAGCTTCCCGCTTATTACCTGCCACAGGAAAAGAAAACGCGACTGAGCTAACGCTCAGTGAACAGATATAATAATAATGAGGGAAAGAAACAAAAGAATGAATGAAACGAATCACGAGAACCTGCTAAACAAATACCATACAAAATACGAATCGAATGAATAAGAATCAAGAACAACAAAGGAATGCCTACGAGCTCAGATAAATGTCTAAACATGATACATGAATAGACCCTAAACAGATATAATCAAATAGTCACATAATAAGTTGTACACAAGATTTGCAACTCCTGATGTACCAAATGTGATATGGGGTGTATAGCACACACACAACCATTCACCTAAATTGAACGGAACAAAGTACCTAGGATGCATCCACACGCTCCTTGCAAAACAAAGTCATATCCATATATACAAGTACAATGACAAGTGTACATAAATGTAAGCTAATAATAATCAAATGCCATCATTCAAAAGGGAATGCCGTGGACTAATCACACCGTCACAGATAGTGTCATGCCATTGGTGCATCAATGACATGGTCATCGTACCTCTATCACTAGTTCAAATAGCTCGGGCAAAGATTTAAGCAAACTGAACAAGTTACCAATAATTCAATCAAGATAACGGATCTAATATCATATTCAAACGAAGATCAAAGGAATCATGAATGCGAATATCAAATCAAACAGAATATCAACGAATATCAATGAGTCATGAGTACGGATAGCAAATCAGACGGAATATCAAACGAATCAAAGTAGCTAAAACAAATGAGAATCAAGTCATGAGGTGTCCTTACTAAAAGAACAAAACATCTATACCTTAACAAACAAGCAATGGAGAGAACGAAAACGAACACAAAAGATCAAAACCTCTTCACTGAATCTACATAAATCAATGATTACATATTATTATCCATCTTATTTCATAAGTTTATTACTTAAGGTAACTAAATTAGGGTTTTCTAATTTTCCAGAATCTGCCAATATTTTTAAGCAAGTTTCCCGATGTTAAAGACCCATTAAACGAGCTCCTAAAAATATACCAAACATTACAGAGGTTTCCACATGTGTCTAGTATGTCTATGAATTTTGTTGGATTTTATTTCCATGTTTAAATACCCTTACAACCCTTGTTACCAAAACTGACCCCGAAAGTGACCTGACAGAACCTTCGAAATGTTGACGGGTAATTACCCTACTTAGACAACTCAGAAAAATCTCAAAAAAATCATGGATGTAGCTAATATCATGTAGATTTACCAGCTAGAAAGTTAGAGTCTAACTCCTTACGGTTTATGAATTAAAAATCATACATAACAATTGAAATTTTCAGACAGAATTTGCAGTTTTGACACTTAATCTTATAAAAGCTAAAAACCAACCTTCCCCACCTTCAAAAAATATAAACTCAACTTTTCCAGAAACTAGGCTCATTGAATTTAACTTTAGGCTCAAGAATCATGTCAAAACTCATTTTTATCACCGAGTTACACCCCGATGAACACGACCCAAAATTCTGAACAAAAACACTAAGACCCATAAACCCTAATTCTTATCAATCAAACATGCCCTAGGGTTTCTAATCTTGAAATTTTCATTAAAAACATCATTAATGATTATCTAAGGTTTCAAAACATAATTTTAGCCATAAGAATCAGATTACACCATATACAAATTCACAAGATCATGAATACATGTTTTCTTCTTTTTACCACTTTATGATTTTATGTAGAAAACTTTTTTATGAATCATGGACATAAAAGAGGAATCAAGAGAATCATAGAATACCTATGGAATAGAGATGGAGAAAAGAACAACCAAGAAACCATGGAATCAAGAACAGAAAGCTTGAATACTTCTACCGAATTCACCAACTTCTTCTTGCAAATTCTAAGAATGATTACACAAGTTTTGGAGGATAAATTTTTGAGAGAGAATGATGAGGGAGAGGGAAGAGATCATGTTTTATATAGGAGAGGAGAGGGGGACATAAATTTTCTATCCTTTTAGAAGATTACAAAAGATTTGGTCTAATATCTTTACACTTATTACTTAGAATAGGATTTGTAAAAAGAAAATAAAATAATTTCTAAATATATAGGGGGGGGGGGGATTTTAATATATATATATATCTTATTATTTTTTTAAACAATTACCTTATGTTATGTATTTATAATACATAAATGATTATAACCCAAGGTTTTAATGTTTAAGACTTATTATTTAAACTTAGGTTATATTCAAAATGATGAAATAAAAATGTAAACCAAATTTTTGGGTTTTACAACTCTTCCCCTCTAAAAATAAAATTTCATCCTCAAAATTAAAATCGAAATTGAAATAGGTAGATGAATTCAGGGTTATTCAGATTACCAAAGATGACGCGATTGGTATGACAAACGATAGGGGCACGATGAACAGTCAACCAATTCATACCAAGACTAATATCGAAGTCACTCATTTCTAGCGGAAGCAAATTAGCAAAACAAATCTTATCATCAAAATGAAGCGGACAGTTCTGATATTCGTGGTCAGACTTTTCATAGGCGTAGATATCGATAAGGTATAACTAAGTTGCGTAGGGAAGATGCTAAGGTGTTTAGCAAATGAAACAAAAACCACAGAATGTGTTGCACCCGTATCAAATACGACAAAATAGCACCACCATTCAAGAAAAGAGTTCCCGAAATGGTACCTGAAGAGTTAGCTGCATGATCCTTGGTCGAAGAAAATACTCGCTCCTTAGTAGCAGGTTGATTGTCATTCTCATCTCCCCTACCACCGTTTCCACCATTCTTAGGGCGATCCCTGGCCATATGCCCAATCAAACCATAAGTGAAACAAGCTCCAGTAACCCCATGACATGCCTTGCCCAGATGAAGTTTCCCACATATGTCACATGGAGGAGAGGAGGCATAGTCTGGGTATCTTTTCTGACCTAAAGACCTAGAAGAACGGTTGTACCGCTGACCTCGGTTATGTCGTGACTTCTGATCACTGTTGCCACCTTGCTTGTCATAACTGCGACCGTCATAACCCTGCTGATCATAACCCCTCTGATTGCTATCCTGAGCTGTTGGTCGAATACGGTCCCCATCTCGGTTTCTCTTGTTATTCTTACTTGACCTCTCACGGAGAATCTCCATGTTCCTAGCAGCATTAGCCACTTGAGCCACATCAGTAAATTCTGTGTTTACTATTCCATCTAGAATCCAATCACAAAGTGCCCACTTAAAATGCTTGGCCTGTTCCTCCGGAGGACCTGCCTTCTTACCCACGAAACATGCCAACCTGATGAACCTCTTCATAAGCTCACCACTGGTCTCTCCATCTCTCTGACGAATCGTGTGGTACTCCCTCTCATACTTTTGTTGCTCAGACCTGGTAAAGTACTGCAAAAAGAAGATGTCACGGAAATCCTTCCATAACAAGGTAGCCACATACGTCTCACCTCATTTGGCTTGTTTAAAAGCCTTCCACCAATTGAGAGCATCTCCTTCAAACTTGTAACTTGCCAACCTAGCCTTGAATTCATCAGCACATCCCAAAACCTCGAATATCTTCTCAATGTGAGCAATCCAGTTTTCAGCATCATCTGGAGTGGTTGCAAAGCTAAAAGATCAAGGCTTCTATTTCCTAAACCTTTCCAACCAAGTGTGGATGGTGGGAGGTTGGTCACTACTTCCCCAGTGCCATTCGGACGGATCTCATTAGTGAGCCGAGTAGTGAGACCAGGTAACAATGCATCAACTGCTCGCTCCACTGTCGCCTCAAAAGCAGGATCCGAAAATTCGGGGGTAGATTGACGTGTGCCGACCATCTTAGTAATCAACAAATGAAACAGCGAAGATAATTTAGAGTTAAGATCAAAATACGAAAGGAAGCGATCATATCAAAAGGAAGCCTAATGTCTACCCAATCATCACAGGTCATAACCTAGGTTTTACAGGGCTCAACCTGGCTCTGATACCATAATTGTAACATCCCGCTCCGATAAAGAGACCAAGAGTCACATTATGGTGTCATATCAGAACATATAAACGCAAGCGGAAGACTTTAATAAATAAAAATACTAAGTCATGAAACAAAAAGACTTCCAAAAGTATTAAATTCCAACAAAGACTAAATGAAAAGAGATCTTCCAACGAAATAAGTCTTAAACATAAATCCAAACAATGGGGAAACTAATAAGGGTTGGTCCTCTAGAAGCTTCCTACACTCATCACTCAAATCCCAGCTTCCCGCTTATTACCTGTCATAGGAAAAGAAAACACGGCTAAGCTAACGCTTAGTGAACATATATAATAATAATGAGGGAAAGAAACAAAAGAATGAATGAAACGAATCACGAGAACATGCTAAACAAATACCATACGAAATACGAATCGAATGAATAAGAATAAAGAACAACAAAGGAAAGCCCACGAGCTCAGATAAATGTCTAAACATGATACATGAATAGACCCTAAACAGATATAATCAAATAGTCACATAATCAAATGTACACAGGTATGCATTCCTTGATGTACCAAATGTGATATGGGGTGTATAGCACACACACAACCATTCACCTGAACTGAACGAAACAAAGTTCCTAGGATGCATCCATACGCTCCCTGCAAAACAAAGTCATATCCATATACACAAGTACAATGACGAGTGTACATAAATGTAAGCTAATAATAATCAAAGGCCATCATTCAAAAGGGAACGCCATGGACTAATCACACCGTCACAGATAGTGTCATGCCATTGGTGCATCCATGACATGGGCATGGTGCATCAATGACATGGGCATGGTACCTCCATGATTAGTTCAAATAGCTCAAGCAAAGATTTAAGCAAACTGAATAAGTTAACAATAATTCAATCAAGATAACGGATATAATATCATATTCAAACGAAGATCAAAGGAATCATGAATGCAAATATCAAATCAAACAGAATATCAATGAATATCCATGAGTCATGAGTATGGATAGCAAATCAGACAGAATATCAAACGAATCAAAGTAGCTAAAACAAATGAGAATCAAGTCATGAGGTGTCCTTACTAAAAGAACGGAATATATGTACCTTAACAAACAAGCAATGGAGAGAACGAACACGAAGACAAAAGATCAAAACATCTTTACCAAATCTACATAAATTCATGATTACAAATTATTATCCATCTTATTTCATAAGTTTATTACTAAATCTTACCATTTAAAATACTTAAGGTAACTAAATTAGGGTTTTCCAATTTTCCAGAATCTGCCAATATTTTTAAGCAAGTTTCCCGATGTTAAAGACCCATTAAACGAGCTCCTAACAATATACCAAAAATTACAAAGGTTTCCACATGTTTTTAGTATGTCTATGAATTTTGGTGGATTTTATTTCCATGTTTAAATACCCTTACAACCCTTGTTACCAAAACTGACCCCGAAAGTGACCTGACATAACCTTCGAAAAGTTGACGCGTAATTACCCTACTTAGACAACTCAAAAAAATCATGGACGTATCTAATATCATATAGATTTAACAGCTAGAAAATTAGAGTCTAACTCCTTACGGTTTGTTAATTAAAAATCAAACACTACAAATGAAATTTTCGGACAGAATCTGCAGTTTTGACAATTAATCTTATAAAAGCTAAAAACCAACCTTCTCGACCTTCAAAAAAATATAAACTCAACTTTTCCAGAATCTAGACTCATTGAATTTAACTTTAGGCTCAAGAATCATGTCAAAACTTATTTTTATCATCGAGTTACACCCCGATGAACACGACCCAAAATTCTGAACAGAAACACTAAGACCCATAAACCCTAATTCTTATCAATCAAACATGCCTTAGGGTTTCTAATCTTGTAGTTTTCATTAAAAATATCATTAATGATTATCTAAGGTTTCAAAACATTATTTGAGCCATAAGAATCAGATTACACCATATACAAATTAACAAACACATGAATACATGTTTTCTTCTTTTTACCACTTTATGATTTTATGTAGAAAACTTTTGTATGAATCATGGACATAAAAGATGAATCAAGAGAATCATGGAATACCTATGGAATAGAGTTGGAGACAAGAACAACCAAGAAGAACACAAAGCTTGAATACTTCTACCGAATTCACCAACTTCTTCTTGCAAATTCTAAGAACGATTACACAAGTTTTGGAGGATAAATTTTTGAGAGATAATGATGAGGGAGAGGGAAGAGATCATGTTTTATATAGGAGAGGAGAGGGGGACAAAACTTTTCTATCCTTTTAGAAGATTACAAAAGATTTGGTCTAATCTCTTTACACTTATTACTTAGAATAGGATTTGTAAAATGAAAACAAAATAATTTCTAAATATATAAGGGGAGGGTAGGGGGAGGCGTATTTTAATATATATAAATATATAATATATATATATATACTATATATATATATATATACTATATCTTATTGTTTCTTTTAAAACAATTACCATTATGAACAATTACCTTATGTTATGTATTTATAATATACAAATGATTATAACCCAAGGTTTTAATGTTAAAGACTTATTATTTAAACTTAGGTTATATTCAAAATGATGAAATAAAAATGTAAACCAAAATTTTGGGTTGTACACATTTCCTCATCATCTTTCCCTTCATCAGCAAGCTCTGCATCTTTCAACTCCGCATTCACATCATCATACATTTCTTCATTAATCTTTCTATACTCTTCATCATCTATATAATTTGTTTCTTCATCAGTAGGTACATAGTTTTTAGGTGTATGTACGAACTCATCTTAATGTGTTTCTTCATCATCATCTGTCTTATTGAGATCAACGCTTTTGTCATCATCAGATTCAGTTCTTGCATCATCACCTTGTTGATCATCATCATTATTGTAACAATTCACATTTTCACATCTTTTACGTCAATAAATATTCAACTAATTATTTTAAACTTTTACGCGTTTACTTTTAATTTTCAACGTTTAGTTAAATCGCGTAAACTAAAAATTAACATTCAACGTAAATGGACATCAAACAAATAGAAGTTTACGTCAAGCAAGTGTTATATAAATATTACGAAGATAATTTATAACTTTTCAATTTTTATTTTTTTATTAGTTACGTAAAACATCTATGTTTCGCAATAAATTACATTTATGCATACATGGAAGCACAAATACCCATCTATACTTCAACAGATACCTACTTTTATACCCAATACACAAAATTTATATCATTCATACCTTATCAATCCTCTAGGCCGGTTTTACAACAAATAAAACAAGAATAAAAACCTTAATCCTCCACTAAGGTCACTTCATCTCCTTATTACCCAACATGTAAACCTTAAAAACAATTTTCCATAAATTGTCTAATCTCTTGTGTCCTCCCCTTGTTCTAACCGTTCCCTCATCTTAGGGAGGATGAGAGCTCTTATAACTTGTCCTTAAACCACCTCCTAAACACATGGTTTTGATGATTACTTCCACTATAAATAGGACCTCCTAGTAAAGTCTTACACACACATTTCTCTTGCAAGTAAACACTCAAAATTTTTTCTCTTGTTCTCTATAATAACCTACGGCTCAAAATCATTATACAAAAGGTTTTGTACTTTTCATTTTACCAATAACACAAGTATTATTAGGGTTATTATATAAGGTGTATTAAGGGTTTTCAAGAATCAAAGCTAGGGTTTGCAAAGGAGTATTTGGGTTTATAAAAAGGATTTTGGGTTGAAGAACCAGGGTTTTGATTTAGTATTTACATCTTCATTCATTCATGAGGTCCATTATAATCTCTACACTTTTATGATTATTTCACCTATTTACATACCTATTGTTATATTGTTAATCACCACTTATGAGTTATTTTATAAAGTTATAAAATAAAGACAAGAATATTTATAATCGAATAAATACCTACACATGATTAAATGATGTTTAAAATATGTTAGATGCAAGAACATGTTTTATTTGATGTTATACAAGTATTAATTAATTTACATAATCAATTGTTACAATTTATATATAAAAATCTATAAATAAATAATTGATGAGGACATTTTATTTGGACTTTTGGATACAAGTTAATGGATATGAATTTGAGGACATAAAATATAGACAAGATGTGCTATTAATTAAATTAGAGGACTTATAATAATTTAATTATGTTAAAACTTGAAAATACAATTTATAAAACATATAAATCTGGACAGTTTGTTTAATCTGTGAAAATACAAAATTTTATAAATTGTATAGACCTGATAATTAAATAGTACATTTCATGAGGATTCTGTGCATATAAGGAACTAAAAAACGAAGCTATAACGAAGGAGTTATGAATTTTTCAAGATTACGATAATTAATTATATAAAAAGTATTTTTATAAAAGTTATATTATAAAAACCGTGTCTGTATAGAATTTTATATAGTCTGTAAATATTTTATGATGTTAGATCATCTCAATGGGAAACCGTGGATATAAAGAAGGTTGAAAACAGAGTTATAACGAAGGCGATACGATATTTGCAAGATTAAATATATAAAAAAGCATTTTTATATATAACCGTTTGATTTTTCATTTTCGATATAAATTTTATAAAATCTATGAACATTTTATTTTAATAGATTATCTCGTCACGATTTCATACATATAAAGAACACGTAAAACGAAATTAAAACGAGTAAGTTATGAGTTTTTAAAGATTTCAAAAAGTATATATTATTTCACAGCTTTTACAAAGTTGTGAAAAGTTGCGGAAAAGCTGTGAACTTTGTAATCGCTCATTTTGAGGGCTTTCGGGTCTAATTCGGCAAAAGTATAAAACTACAAAGTTGTTCGGAATGATGTTTTACTAAATACATCAAGTTTTCGAAACCTAGAAGTGTATAGATATTTAACTAGAAATTATAAAAGCTAGATAACTTTATATTAAATTTTCTACACTATTTCCTGACATAAATAGTATTGGTTCATTTCAATAAAAACCTTACAAAATAGAAGGTAGTATTACTTATATAATATTTATACATGTTTTTAACTTTATAACATTATTTTACAAAATGATTAAACTATTTATATAATATCATTATATAAATAATTAAAATATTAAATCAAGCGTTATTAACAAATAATCAATTATTGGACAAGGATACTATTTTTACGGATACATATACTTGGACATTAAATATCAAGCGTGACTTAAGCATTGTTTCAACTTTTATAAATTAAACAAAACTATTAGGTGGTGATATAACTTTATAATAGATATTGTTGTATTTATTTTAAATACATTGTACTTATACGACCTATAATTAATTATGTTGCATTCCGGCTATTCGTGACGATATTCTTTATTGATTGTTACTGCATTCGAATATTCGATACATTCACTTGAGGTGAGTTTATAGCCCCACGTTTTACTCGTTTTACATATACTTTATCACTTTTTGGAGTGAGAATACATGCGCATTTACAAATTGTTACATACTTGATTTCATAACTTGTTTACATACTCGTTTACATACACGTTTACAAAATTGTTTACATACTCATTACAAACTCATTTACACGATTGATTACAAACTCGTTTACATATTCGTTTACAAATTCATTTACATGATTGATTACAAACTTGTTTACATACTCATTTACATACCTCGCGGTGGGATACATCACTTGTTTTCACTTATAGACGCAACAACTTTACTTGCACACAAATGATTACGGATTAGCTTAAGGGCATGAACTGTTAATTGTGATTGGTAGGCGCGAATGTTATAAAATAGATCTATTTGGGCGTGACAACCCCGTTCGGGTGAGTAACTCTCACTAGTTTGACGGATTGGACTAATTAACGTATACCATGTCGGAGCATTGAACGACACTTACATGAACACTTACAGTGCTTGAAAAGATTAGCATACATTACAAGTCTGAGCCTTAGTATCATGAACTTAGTGTAATCGTAATCACATTTTCGTGACTATTGTATGTGTTACAATGGTCACACACACTTTATGAATCTTTGAACCAACATTCATACTTACATCTTTGTGAGTATTATAAGGATTGAAATGGTCATACACACTTTATAAACCTTTGATCCAGCATTTATACTTACATTTTTGTGACTATTATAAGGATTGAAATGGTCATACACACTTTACAAATCTCTGATTTCCAACATGCATACTTACAATTTTGTGACTATTATAAGGGTTGAAATGGTGATACACACTTTACATATCTTTGATCCAACATTTATATTTACAAAAATCTATGAACTCACCAACTTTATGTTGATACTTTTAAGCATGTATTTCTCAGGTGAATAGGATGCTTGACATAACTGATGCACATTGGAGTCCAAACTTTACAAGATTACTTTTCAAATGACCAATTTAGAGGTCGTTCTCTCATATCTTGTGCAATGGTATTATGAAGTAACGCTCCCGGACATAATTCCGCTGCGACCTATTTTGGGGGTGTTACAGATTGGTATTCAGAGCCAAGATTATAGAGAACTAGGTTGCATATTTTACATAGACTATAACCGTTTTCACAAGCATTACATCACATCAAACTTTTTCATGTGCATACACACTACTTGCTTACTTGTTTACATTACGTGCTTACATGACATACATATATACATATATGCTTACATTCCCTTACGTATATTTTACACTGATTTATATAAGAGTTATTTATATAAATACTAGAACATTTCTTAAGGCAAAGTAATACTATAAACTCGTATGTCCAAAACATTATCCAAACATTAATTTATCTTATATGATACTTTACCATCATTCATTTATGCCATGATGCATTCCATTTCGTCATGATTACGTTTCCATCCCTGCCATGAGTGCATATTTATTTTACCATACATCATCTTGCATCACGTTTACCTTCCATACTGCACGCATCTTGCATGGTTTCATATAAAGGCGATTTATATAAACTTTTGCTGGTGCAGGTTATGGCTGCGCCTACTATTGTCGTCTCTGCTGATTCCGTCTAGGGGAGTTTCGGAGACACGATTGACATCGGTGTGGATGTTATCCACCCGATACCCGTCGCTTCAGTTGTTTTTCCTGCAGCGACCGTTGTGAGGACACTAGCCCAACACGGGGAGGCAATACGGGGCATACAAGAGCATTTGCTAGGGGTGCCCATACAGGAGGAGTTGACAGCTTTGAGATTTAGGTTAGATGTTGTTGAGGCAGAGAATGCTTCACTGCGCGCTACGATTTGGACTATGGAGGCAATCGAGACGGTTAATCGTAACCATGAGAGGCTCGTATTGAGATTGAGCGTCAGTTAGCTTCGGTTCAGGAGTCCCACCGTCAAGACCGAGAGGACTTCAAGAAGCTCAAGGAGTTCGTGACTAGTCAGTTCGGACAACGCTCATAGATATCTTGCTTCTTGATTTATGTACTAGCTTGTATTTGAGGTTTGTAGTACTAAGAAACCATGTATTCTTTTGATGGGAAAAACAATGAAATCAATTATGTATCAAATAAATAAGTTATGAAAATTTCTTTAATTTTACTTAATTCTCCATTCTATCATGAAAGTCACTCCTTAAAACGTTATAATCTCATAAGCATTTTCGTCACCTTATAAACCATTTTACTATCATTGACAAAACTATTTCACTATTGTTTAATAGACTAATGTTTTATAAACTACCTTACAATCATTTTCTCCATTACCTTATGAACTACATCATTTTTGTTTTTATAAACTACATTACTTTCATCATATAAACTATTATTTTGCACCATTTGACGAAAAGGAGCATCACATCGTTAGCCCTCAAATATACATAACCTGATCACCTATGTATAATTCAGGAAGGACCATGCCATTCTGAGAGTAGTCACCATAAAACTCTTGTAAAAAAATCAATTTTCTACCCATATTCTTGAAGAACAAAAATTTGTTTGCGTGTCCATAAAACGTATTTATCACGAGGGATCAAGCTAATAATCATAATAACTAAGTAAACTCTTACACCATCTTACTATAAAGTTGACATCATCTAATACCAAATCCTAAACCAAAAGGTCGAGGACGCATCATTAGCTACCCTAGGACAATCCGCCGACAAGTTTAACCACCATCAAGGAATTAAAACCCACACCTCTTCACCAACACCATTCCGGAAGGCAACTCAACCTTAATTTCAGGACAAAATTCTTTTAACACGGGGAGACTGTAATAATTCACAATTTCACATCTTTTATGTCAATAAATATTCAACTAATTATTTTAAAATTTTACGCGTTTACTTTTAATTTTCAACGTTTAGTTAAATCGTGTAAACTAAAAATTAACATTCAACGTAAATGGACATCAAACAAATAAAAGTTTACGTCAAGAAAATGTTATATAATTATTACGAAGATAATTTATAACTTTTCACTTTTTAATTTTTATTAGTTACGTAAAACGTCTACGTTTCGCAATAAATTATATTTATGCATACATGGAAGCACCAATACCCATCTATACTTCAACAAATACCCACTTTTATACCCAATACACAAAATTCATATCATTCCTACCTAATTAATCATTTAGGCCAGTGTTACAACAAATAAAACAAGAATAAAAACCTTAATCCTCCACTAAGGTCACTTCATCTCCTTATTACCCAACTTGTAAACATTAAAAACCATTTTTTTCATAAATTGTCTAATCTCTTGTGTCCTCCTCTTGTTCTAACCGTTCCCTATTGTTATATTGTTAATCACCACTTAGGAGTTATTTTATAAAGTTATAAAATAAAGCCAAGCATATTCATAATCGAATAAATACATACACATGATGAAATGATCTTTAAAATATGTTAGATGCAAGAACATGTTTTATTTGATGTTATACAAGTATTAATTAATTTACATAATCAATTGCTACATTTTATTTATATAAATCTATAAATAAGTAATTGATAAGGACATTTTATTTGGACTTTTAGATATAAGTTAATGGATATAAATTTGAGGACATAAAATATAAAAAAGATGTGCTATTAATTAAATTAGAAGACTTATAATAATTTAATTATATTGAAACTTGTAAATACAATTTATAAAACATATAAATCTGGACAGTTTGCTTAATTTGTGAAAATACAAAATTTTATAAATTGAATAGACCTGATAATTAAGTAGTACATTTCATGAGGATTCCATGCATATAAGGAACTCGAAAAACGAAGCTATCACGAAGGAGTTATGAATTTTTCAAGATTACGATAATTAATTATATAAAAAGTGATTTTTTAAAAACTATGACTGTATAGAATTTTATGAATTCTGTAAATATTTATGATGTTAGATCATCTCAATGGAAAACTGTGGATATAAAAAACCTTGAAAACGGAGTTATAACGAAGGAGATATGATATTTGCAAGATTAAATATATAAAAAGCATTTTATATATAACAGTTTGATTTTTCCTGTTTCGATACAGATTTTATAAAATCTGTGAACATTTTATTTTGATAGTTTATCTCGTCACGATTTCATACATATAAAGAATACATAAAACGAAGTTAAAATGAGTAAGTTATGAGTTTTTAAAGATTTCTAAAAGTATATATTATTTCACAGCTTTTACAAAGCTGTGAAAAGCTGTGGAAAAGCTGTGAACTTTTAAATCGGTCATTTTGAGGGCTTTCGGGTCTGATTCAGCCAAAGTATAAAGCTACAAAGTTGTTCGGAATGACGTTTTACTACAGTTATCACGTTTTCGGAACCTAGAAGTGTATAGATATTTAACTAGAAATTATAAAGAGCATTGCTAAGTCCTCCTACAAAATCATTCTACATATCCTCTTACATAAAATAATATAATATATATTTTTTTCACTTATTCTCTCTCTAAATCCAAACCGTCAGTTCCGTCATTTGTCAGGATCCTGTGTGTAAGAAGATTTGTAGGATGTTTTTATAGGAGGAAATAACAGTTTTGAATTATAAAAGCTAGATAAATTTATATTAAATTTTTTGCACTATTTCCTCACATGAATAGTGTTGGTTCATTTCAATAAAAACCTTACAAAATAATGTAGCATTACTTATATAATATTTATGCATGTTTTTAACTTTATAAACATTATTTTAGAAAATGATTAAACTATTTATATAATATCATTATATAAATAATTAAAAAATTAAATCAAGCGTTATTAATAAATAATCAATTATTGGACAAGGATAATATTTTTACGGATACATATACTTGGACATTAAATATCAAGCGTGACTTAAACATTATTTTAACTTTTATAAATTAAACAAAACTATTAGGTGGTGATATAACTTTATAATAGACATTGTTGCATTTATTTTAAATACATCGTACTTATACGACCTATAATTAATTAGGTTGCATTCCGGCTATTCGTGACAATATTTTTTGTTGATTGTTACTACATTCGATACATTCATTTGAGGTGAGATTATAGCCTCACGTTTTACTCGTTTTACATATACTTTATCACTTTTTAGGGTGAGAATACATGTGCATTTACAAATTGTTACATACTTGTTTTCATAACTTACTTACAAACTCATTTACATGATTGATTACAAACTCGTTTACATGTTCGTTTACAAACTCATTTACTTGATTGATTACAAAATCTTTTGCATGAACGTTTACAAACTCATTTACATGGTTGATTACAAACTCGTTTACATACGCATTTACATATCTCGCGGTGGGATACATCACTTGTTTTCACTTATGGACGCAACAACTTTACTTTCACTCAAACGATTACGGATTAGCTTAAGTGGCATGAACTGTTAATTACGATGGAGTACGCGTGAATGTTATAAAATAGATCTATTTGGGATTGACATCCCCGTCTGGGTGAGTAGCGCTCACTAGTTTAATGAATTGAACTAACGGACGTATACCATGTCGGAAACATTGAACTACATTTACATGAACACTTACAATGCCTAAAAAGATTGGCATACATACACGTCGGAGCCGCAGTGTCATTAACTTAATGCAGTCATAATCACATTTTCGTGACTATTGTATGTGTTACAATGGTTACACACACTTTATGAATCTTTGATCTAACATTTAGACTTACATTTTTATGACTATAACAAGGATTGAAATGGGCATACACACTTTATAAACCTTTGATTTCAACATTTATACTTACAAAAACTAATGAATTCACCAATTTTATGTTGACACTTTTAAGCATGTATTTCTCAGGTGAATAGGATGCTTGACATAACTGATGAGCATTGGAGTCCAAATTTTACAAGATTATTTTTCAAACGACTCATTTAGAGGTCATTCTCTCATATCTTGTACAATGGTATTATGAAGTAATGCTCCCGGACATAATTCCGCTGCGACCCAATTTGGGGGTGTTACAATTTCAAACAAGTAACACACAACTACTTCATGAAAATTTCAACAAAACTTAAAGTATCAACAATCATCTTAATCATAAACATTCTGGAAATATAAAAGTAGATTACCAAAGTATGATTATAATAAGTAATGTAAGGATGTAGAGCAACCCTTAAAGCCTCCAATTGACTACAAGCTTCGTACCAACCGAAAAATGATGCCCGACACCTTCCTTGATGTTCTTGAGCACTACTTCTGGAAATGGCAAAGGTTTTGAGGTCTTTTGGGAGATAGATGGTGGTGGAAATTCGTCCTCAAGGGTGGAGGAGAAGTTGGGATGATGTTTAGAAGAGAGAATGGTGAGTTGATGATGTAAACAATGGTGTGGGTACTCCCTTATATAGTAGTAGTGCCCTTGCTACCAAGCAAGTTTCTTGGGCACAAAGTGTCATAAAAATGCCAAGGAATGGAGTTCTAGAGCCTTCTTGATCGTTCCCAAGTGAGTTGCCACATCAACAAGCATTTAAAGTTTACTTGGAGAGGTCAGCGAAAAGGAGTCGGGCGGCTAGATTGCATCATTCAGCTTGGGTGGCTGAATTTCAGCCTTGTGGCTTCTCCTCCAGCCTGTCGGCTGGTTTTTCTGCCGGGCAGCTCGCCACACGCACCAAAATATTTTTTCCTTGATTTTGCGTTTAAGCTTCCCGTTTGAGTTGTGCTTGGTCATGGGTCATTATACTTCAATATAACTTCGTTTAAGCTTTATCTTGGGCCTTGGAAGCTTGTAAGGTTGACTCTTTTACTCTTGAAAAGCTTCCCGAACATAGTCTTTACGAGAGATTCTTCGTACATGCATAAATATTCGTTTTTACTTCTTTTTTCGTTCTTTTCTTCACTTTCTTAATCTTGGCTAGGCTACAAACATATAAATCTAACTTTGTGCAATATTAGTAGCAAAATCACGTTAAATTAACCAGATAATATGTAAAAAAACCATGATAACGCTCCTAAAAACATACTCAATTTGAGTGTTATCACAGTTATACGTAAAGCTTAAAATTTGTATGTTTAGAATAGAACGTTAAAGTTATAAATAAATGTTAACCCAAAAATTTCCGGTTGTCACATGTAATTTTCTTAAATTGTGTTTTTTTACTATGACAATAATTTTAGAAAGAGAGAGAGTAATTTATTTGTAAGTTACTAGTAAATCACTCCTCTCTTGAATATAACCGTTAAGCTAAATGTACAATCAGTTATGCATTTGTAAGACAATTAATCATAACCTTTATGGATACACTAGTTATAATACTCGTACATACACGAGTTTTATACATAGTACTTGATTTCTGATAAATTAACCCTTTTAAATATATATAAATAAATATATAATACTTATAAATATATATTAAGGATCAAAATTCACAATTGTAGTATAACCGGGAAGCTGAATTCTAGGGTCGTTTTCCCAATGAGGCATGAATGAACGGTCGAGTGATGGTTTGATATCAATGTTTGAATGGGACAAAGATTTGATTGATTATGGATCCTAAAACTACGAGAAAAACAAATTAGGCATTCTAATTTAACAACTAAGCACAAAAATCAAATACGGGAATCTTAAAAGGGCACTAAATTATTAACTAAGTCAAAATTAAACTCTAAAAATGTAAAATTAGTTTCTAAACCTCTAAAATGATAAAAGAAAATTTTATAAAAAGGAATTATATTTTTTTGACTTTTTTATAATTTTTTATGAATTAAAAACGAATTTAACCTATTAAAAATCCTAGAAAAAAGCAAATTAATTCCTAAAAATTCTAAAAAATGATTTTTACTTTTAGGAAAGTCCCTAAAAATGTGATTAAAAAACTAAGGAAAACGTATTGTTCCACTCTTTTTATAATAAAATCTATTTTCTAAAATATTTAAAAAGCTAATAAAATTTGAAATTTAAAACATCTAGAGTGTGGTGTGTTAAGTCGAAAAAAAGATTTTAAACTTTGTAAACCTAAAACTATTTATTCTAAATCTAAAAACTATTTTTTTTGTATTTTTCTGATTATTTTAACTATTTTTAATTGATTTTCTAAATTTTTGCACTTCGAAAAATAATTAAAAATAACAAATAAAAGAGGAAAAATCTGAAAAAAAATGCAAGAAAGTCCTAAATGTTATATAGAATGCAGGAAAAATAAGGTGGTTAAGCCAGCTTATCAAATAAGCCACGAAAAGCTAAAAATAAGCTACGGCTTATTAATAAGTATAAGAGCTCAAAAAGGTGTTAAATATAGAGTAAACACAAACTCTACTGGATGAGCTATTGTAGCACAACGGTAGAGTGTGTGTGTTTAAAGGGTTGAAGATGTTGAGGTCCAGGGTTCGAGTCTTGCTCACCTTGGACTTCCACTTTCCCCTTTTTGCCTTTTTTTTACAAACTTATAAAACACCTAAAAATAAGCAACTTTAAAACTTGAATTTATTTTTAAAAAGCAATAATAAGCCCAGAAATAAGCCAAAAAGATGACAGATTTGGCTTATTTCACTCTAAGTCTAAAAGACTTAACTTTTTAGCATTTTAAGCACAAATAAGCTAACAAGATGATAAACTAAGCTTACACACACATTAAACTACACCTAATAAGTATGAATTAAAAAGAATAAGCCAGGAAAATGAGCAAATAGGGCTTAAAAATCAATAAGCTTTTTGGCTTAACTTGCAGGCCAACAGCCACAAGGGGGCACTTTTGGGCTTAAAAATAAGCCCTTTATTGGATCCTTATGGCTTAAGGTCTTATATGACCTTAAAGCTAGAACAACTAGCTTCTAAAATCAGCCAAGAGATTTGAGTTTGAAACTCAAATAAGCCAAGAAAAGGGCTTGTGAATGTGGCTGTTCACAAACGGTACATAAGTTTTTGGATTTCTTCTAAGAGACAAAGGGCTTATGCAGCCCTCAAAAGAGCTTATCTAATAAGCCCAAAATACAAAACTAACTAAAAACATATTGAGACTAGCTTGAAAGGAGATTGTGCTCAAAATTCCATAAGCTAAAAACAATTTTTGCTAACTTGAAAATGAAATTGAAAAAGACAGTTTTTATATTTGAAAAACACTTGACCAAAATTATGACAGATTTTTGATAAAACAAAATTAAACCAAATGGACTCTTTACTACTGCTTTAGATTCTAAAAAACAAGATTAAAACAACACTTAAGACATGTGTTAAAAGCCTTAACCAAATAAACACTTCACAACTGTTTTAGACCAACTGTTTTGGAGTGCTTTTAGACAACACTTAAAAAACAAGATTTAAACCTTAAAACTAAAAAACAGATTGAAAATCTCTTACAAATGCTTGTAGAAGTTAGCCAAGTGACCCAATGGTTTTAAAAACCATTTTGACCCACTTTGGGTTGTTATCCCAAACACCCCTTTAAGTTTTTAAGATCAAATTTTAGGCTGATTTTTGGAGATTTAAACAAATGTATGTTAATACAAATGAAAACACAGCAATCTTAAGCAAGAATAATCAATAAGCACACAAAATTAGGTGTTAAAATAAGCAAATAAGCTATAAGTAGTTAAGAGGCAATTAAAGGCAGTTTAGCACAAAAACTTAAATGAATGACATTTAATCAATAAATAAAGACAATAAGCATAAAACAAACATAAATACGCATGATAAGCAAGAAATAAGTAGACAAACGGTAAATAAGCTAAGCTACAGTAAAAATTCTAAAAAAATAAAAAAATGGCCTTACAAGAGTCCAAGCTTATGACAAGGAAATTAAGACCCAAATCAGTCCAAACCAACCTATGTGCTTCCCATGAAGCTCTAAACAAAGGCCATCCACACAATAAACCTTGCTCCAAAAGCTTGAAATTCGAATTTTTGAGATTTTTTATGAAAATGCCTTAAACTTTATAAACTATGAAGAAGTTTATAAAGTTGAAGGAAAACATCTTAAATGTAAGTAATAAGAGCTTAAGAAAGTAGCTTGTGAACAAAACAAGAACTTAAGAATAATTTGCATAGAACTTCAAAACTTAAAATTAACTTGAAAAGTTTACAAGAGCTTGGAATTTAAAGACTGAAATTAAAAGAGACTTAAAGTAAAAACATGACAAGTAAAAAAATGACTTAAAATAAAACTACACTAGATATCCCTTTACAAAGGAAAAACTAAGCCTATTTATAGCCGAATGTCTTCTTGGTTTTGTGCTAGTTGTGTTTCTTTTGTGAGAGTCTTCAAGCTTTCAATCTCAGCCATTCTTTATGCTTTGTTCACCAAGCCAACGAATCACAGCCCTTGATTTTGTTATCTTTTTCATCAGCCAATAGAATTTCAGGGGATTGCCAAGGTGGCAATGAGCCATGTGACTAGGGTTTAGTGGGTTGAGGGTGATGGGAAGATCCCTTGTGTAATTCGGGTAAAAGGTTGAAGAAAGGTGAATAGTGTTGGGTTTTGAGTTTGGCGGGAAACAGGTTACAAAAGGGGGAGCAGGGGAAAGGTTTGGTGATTGGGCAAAAATGGCCCCTCATTTTGTGTTGTTTTATTACAATGAAAGTACTTGTGGTGTGGTAAGGGTTTTAGGATTTGGCAGGTTTAACCCTCCAAGGTGATTAAAGCTATTGCATGCATCGTCCCTGTATGTGCAACTTTGGCCCTTTTGGTTTAGGTTGGGTTTGCATCGTTAGTCCTTAAAGGACTAACTAGGGTGGTGTTGGGCTAGTGTTGTTGGGCCGGGTATAAATAAAAGGTTTTTGGGCCTTTGTGGCCTATTTGACTTTCTTGTAGTACTTTAATGGGCTGACCCGGCTCATTAGATGGGTACGGGTGGGCCCATTAAGTATTTCTTCGGTTCCGACTTGGTTTTGACTTTGACTTTGTCGGGGTTGACTTTTGTTGACTTTGACTTTGGTTGACTTTGACTTTTCACGTTCTTCCATTCTCGTGCTCGGTTTTGTCGTTTTGGCTTCGTTTTTTGTCCTTTTGTCGGATATTCGTTTCCTGCACAATACAAATGCAAAACATACAAATACAATGTATTTTTGATACGTTTTTGGTCATTTATGTAACACCCCCAAAACGATCACAACGCAGCGGAATACCACATGGGGTGCTACTTCATAATACACAGCGCTAGACACAAGAGAACAACCTCTAAATGTGTCGTTTGTAAAACAATCTCGTTGATTTTCTGAAATCAAAATAATAGTTGTCCCATAATTGCATCACCATGAAAAACTTGAATGTAAAGACTCCAATGCACATCAAATAATCCAAGCATCTAATTCACCTGAGAAAAACATGCTTAAAACGGTCAACATTAAGATAATTATCGATGTCTAAGAATTGTGAAAATGAACCGCGAATAGAAGACTATATTGAGTTGTCTTATCTCTAATAGATTGATTGAGTCTAAAGCTTTGTTTTTGTCCACTCCTCGAGTCTTGACGAAGATAAAAAGTTTTAAAAAGCGACATAAATTGGATTAACCTCCAATTCCTTTTAATCAACTTGTTAGTCTATGCCACTACCATATCGAATCGGAATACCCAAACTAAGTCCAACCAGTACTATCTCATTATCAGAAAAATCAGCTTTCAGTTATTGTTATCCAAGCATCTTTAAGGATTTTTTATCAACGACAAATCTTTCCAAGTTGAAGCCACCCAAATCCCGCCCCACAACGATCCCAGACCCATCCCTGCTTACTCATTTAATATCTTGCTACTAGGACACGTTCACTTGGCTCGTAGTGGTATTGCTTTGAGAAATGTGGTGTATCGGCCAAGTAATAAATTTAAAACTTACCCTTTATGTTATTTATGTGGTTATATATTTTATATATGTATTATTTTTTTTTTTTATATTTTACGTAAAAATATATAAACTTTAAATAAAGAAGAAAACACTAAACTGAAAATAAAGTGTACCTAGAGTAATACCATTATTAACTAATAATAACCAAAAGGAAAAAATGTGAAAGAAAGAAAATAAAATAAAAATAAGAATAGTCAACGGCCCTGCCTCCGCCAGCGTAACTGCCGAACTTGAGAATTTGGTATACCGAGTTATAAATTTAAAACTGACCTGTATCGCACACATTAATGCGTGATGCCGATATTCTCCTTGACGGACTGTGGTATTCAAACGAACTTGAATATTTTTGATGCATTTAATGATAGCGTCAAGAGCTTCATCCTTTGATCTCAGAAATTTTACCCAAGTAAATCATGAGTAATCATCAACAATCATTAATATATTCCTTTTCCCATTAATGCTCTCCACACGTATCAGGTCACAAAGATCCATATGCATAAAATAGAGTTTCTCTTGGTTAGTGTCTTCAGTCTTGGTTAGATGAGAGGATCTCATGCTTTTGCCTAATGCATATGCTGAACACATATGATCTTTCTTGAATTTAAGCTTTGGAATGCCTCGTGCAAGACCGTATTTGGCTAGCTTGTTAAGAGTGCCAAAGTTGAGATGAGATAACCGACGGTGCCATAACCAGCTTTTAGTCTTTAAAGCTTTTGATAGTAAACATATCAGAGAATTCTTTAGCATGTCATCAAGAGAAATTGTGTACAAGTTTGTATCTCTGGATCCTAAAAGTAGATCAACACCTTCTAAATTCTGAATAAAGCAAGTGTTTTTCTAAAAAGCAACTTCAAGATCTACGTCACAAAATTATCCAACAGAAAACAAGTTATGTCCAAGTCCTTCAACATAATATACCTTTGAGATAGTTACATTGCCCAGCTAATAGTCACCATAACCCATAATATTTGTAATCTGGTCGTTTTCGAATCGAACAGTTCCCAGAAATTTACTGACGAAGTTCATGAGTTGAGAGCGGTTCCCTATCATATGTTTAGAGCATCCAGAGTCCAGATACCAGAGAACAATCTGGACAACCTGTCATTGACAAGAGAACAAGAAGATGGAACATCTGTAGCACTGGAACATCTAAGTTTTTAGCATTCTTAGATTCTACATTCTTAGCTTTTTTACTCGAACCTACAGTTTTTATTTGTT
>BQNB010019278.1:0-67051 GCA_026074375.1 Tanacetum coccineum
TAACTTGTGAAACGTTAATAATTATTCTCAAAATAATTGTTTAACCTTTGTTTGACGTAAACAATAATTTGCTTAATGCTCGTTCACGTTAACTGATCATTTTTAGTTTACGCGATTGAACTTAACGATTTCTATTAAAAACAAACGCGTACAATACTAAAAATAAATGGTGACTTTATTAACGTCGTACATTGTCCTAAAACACGAGGTGTTATAGAAAATCCATCATCCTTGTGCTTCTTGCCATAGCCACGTATGATCTTTGTTTGAGAAAGCTAATAAGAGCGTAGAGATGACTAATTTGACCCTGCCATTATGTTATAGATTCCATGAATTGTCTTCCTTGACCCTCAATTTCCAAAAGCCCTTTGATTTTGACCCAAGGTGAATTGAGGAAGACGGTGAATAGTAACCATGGCTCCACGCTCTTTTATAACTGAAACGGGTAAAAAGAAGTTTAAACTTTGGGCATATTGCAACTTAAGTCCTTGTGGTTGATTTATTAAAGGTGTAGTATAAAATGACTTCCATTTTTTGGCAGGAATGGTCCATGTGGTTGTATAATAATGGTGATGGGTTTTGGAATTGGGCTTTTGGATCCAGGTATGGCCCATTTAGGTTTAGGGACCATTTGTGTGATTTTTGAAACTTGAGGGACTATTTGGGTAACATTTGGTTTTTTGATTTGTGGTTTTGACTTTTATTGACCAAGGTTTGACTGAAAGTTGACCAAGGATGACTTTTTGACTTTTCTTCCAGCTCTTGTACACTCTTCCGTTCTTGTGTTCGTGTTTGCCCGTTTTTGATGGTTTTCTTGTGATTTTTGATTTATCCGTACCTGCACACACAAAACACAAAAACAAGTATATTTTTGCCATTTTAAGTCTGTTTTGGGTTTAATTGGGTCGCTTTAGGTACAAACGGATATGTGTATTTTACACTTATCATAACTTTTTAACTTCTTCTTCTGCTTCCCAATCTTCTTGTACCTTTCTATCCATCTCTTCATCCCTAGCAACTTGCTTAAACTTCTTTTCAGCTTCAAGAATACCTTCAGATTCAGTATCAGACTCATCTTCCTCTTTAATTTTCTTTTTCCCTTTATCTTTTGGATCAATCTTTGGAAGAGGCTTTAATGTCAATAATGATCTGGTTGAAGTAGGTCTAGGTCTCTCAGTCTCTTCAACATCTTTAAGCTCTACTCCTTTCTCCTTTTCTCTTGAAACTAATTTGGCTTGGCTCGTGTTGAGAAGAACTTGAGCAATAGTTTCATCATCTCCAAACATTGTAGAAGTAGTTGTTGGAGTGGTTGGAGTAGCACTTCTTCCTTCAGTTTAATCATTAGTACCTTCATCATGGCTAACGGTACTATCTTTTTCTTTGTCGGTATTAACTTTGGGTCTGTCAGTAATAACATTTGGTCTGTCAGTACTAACTTTTTCCTTGTCGGTACTAACTACACCTTCAGTACTAACTGCATCTTCAGCATTCTCTTTCTCTTTATTCACTACATCTCTTGTCCTCCCCACATCTTGAGCATCTTCAGTACCCATATAGTCTAATGTATCATCATGAAGCTCATCAAATAATGGATCTTTATGGACTGAATGTTCAGCTTTGGCAGATTTCCTCCCTTGTTATCTCTCTAATGCCGTAGGGTTCCTTTTATAGATCAAGGATAAACCCTAACAGACTTTCAAAATGCACAAAAGATAATACATATCTTCTCCTATAATATCTCATGCATATCTCTTAAACGGTACTAACTATTTTATACTAACGGTACTAACTAACTGAGCAGTACTTAACACTTTGTACTGTCAGTACTAACTATAACTATCGGTACTAAGTATATACCTAACGGTACTAAGTCAGGAATGTATAATTCCCAACACAGTCTCTCAGACTGAAAGCCCCCCTTTGCGTTAGTTTAAGTTTAATTAGAATAATTAGTATTAAAACTAGATAAGTAAAATACCAATAGAATTAAGAATTAACTTCCACTCTTAGTGATCGACACTCTACTTACCAACTAAGCTACATTTGATCGGGTACACTGCCCGTTAGAGTGTTGTTTTTAGGCATAGTCGGCATAAAATAAATAGTAAAACTTGATAACAAAAATAACACCTACATAACGACACATCAAGTAGCGACACTTATGCAATAATATCAAGCGTTAATATCAGGCATAGCATATGGTTTTTAAATACTTGTGTCCCATTTAAAACAAATAATGTGTTCAAAACTCAAGGTTTCATATATAGGTATTCAATGATCTCAAATCATGTAGTAAGCAAATCAAGCTTTGATAAGTTCATAAGTAAACCACCATGTATCACACATGTATTAGAAGTCGTGTAGTGAGCAAGTAAAAGCTTTAGTAAAAATAGTCATGTAACACTTAAGTAGTAGAAATCAATAAGTTTACTTAGTAAAGCGAGCATTTATTCTCACCCCAAAAACAGTTTATGAAAAACCATTAAAAGAGAAAAAGTGGGGCTATGAACTCAACGAGAAGCAATGAAGGAGTAAGTATTGTAGTTAGATCAAGGATGGCATGAAACCATGGTCACCTAAGTATCACCTAGAAAGAATGGTGACTTAGTATAAAGAAATGAAACGCACATGATGAAAACAACCAAAAGATACAATGAAGAAATCATGATCTTGATATGACATTCTAATTACCTTTAACCAAATGAGATTTATTCAAAAATCCCTTTAGGTCCTGATCTAATATACCTTCACGTATGAACCCACTTATACCACTTATTTATCCATTTTATAAAATCTGTTATACTCGTTAAACCGTTTAAAGCAATTCAACACTATACAATTCTGCACTTACGCCGACTTAATGGACCTATACCTAATAATCTGTAATAGGTATGAATGAACGGTTTTTGACTCAATCAAGCTTAATGAACTTATTTTACTGATGTTATCACCAAACACTCCAATGTATCCAGAACTTAAGTGAAATGACCAATTTACCCCTAAGTGCACCATCTGAGTTTTGGAAACAATTTTCCCCTTCACCATTTTGATCATATCTCACAATCCGTAACTATTTAGAACCCCATTCAAAAACTCAAGTTTAAGTCTATCAATTATCTACAACTTTTAGTTTTAGAAAAATAGTACCCAGGTTCATAATTTTTATGAAATATTCATTTGAAAATCTGGGCATAATTTCTAGTTAGTTTCACCATTTTGGTCGTAACTCATTCATCCAGAATGGTTACGGATCTATCCAAAGAACCAAATGGTCCTCATATGTTTTACCCTTCACCCATGTAAAAACCCAGTAGCCTCCAAGTCAAATAAAATTTGTTACAAGCGTAACTATCTGTATCACAAATTTTGGGTACACACTAAGTTTGTTTCCACGGTTTTGGTCGTATCTCGACCATCCGAAAGAGTTGGAGCTCCATACAACTCACCACTAGGACCTGAGATATTAATCTAATCATTTATGTAAATAAACAGTAGGCTTTAAGCCAAAATTATTCCATTATATTACAAACTATCTGCATAACTAGATTCAATGACCCATTTTGACTAGTTTCACTAATTCGGGCGTAACTAACTCATCCGGAGGAGATACGACTCCATACAAAGCACCACATACACCTTGTATGTTTCTCTACCCATAAAATTCATAAAATCATAGACCTTAAGCCAAAAATATTTCGAAAACACTCCAAAAACCTGCTGTCCTAAATTACTAATCCCAATCCGCTTCTAAAAATCCAATCTAACCTAATTTATAACCATCCTAAGCTAATACCTAATGCCATATCACTTTTACAATCATCCAATAACATGCATGCATTATATTTTTCAGAAATCAAACAAATTAAATAAACCCATGAATTAAAAATAACAATTAAACAAGAGATTAGGGCTTACGTAGCAACAATTGAAGAAAACAACGAACCAAACACCCCTTAGGGTTCGGCCTGGATCGAACCACAAGCAAAAACCAATAATCAAACTTCCCTTTGATTTTGACAAGACCAAACACTCCTCTTTTTGATCAAACCCTAACTTTTTATTGATCAAAACCTTGCAATAACACTTTCTTTAAACCATTGATGTTTGATTATACCCAAAATCAATAAAACCTATAAAAATAAAAATCTTTGAAAATCATCTTGCATGTTGATTTTGTCTTGAAAAGAATAATAAGGATTAATGTAGGAATGCTATTGGAGTGATTAGAATTGATTTGAGAATTTTGTGATGATCTTGATGGTGGTGGATGTGGTTTGTCGACACATGAGGAGAATGGAGAGAGCAGCCACAATTTTTCTATTCTCTGGATATGTATCTGTATAAAGTACTATTTTTGACACGGTTTTGGCAAAACGCGGAAAAAGTCAAGAAATACTACAATAAGGATAATTTAGCTTCCGGAGCTAAAATATGAAAATTTTGATCTCTTAAAACGCTTAAAGGATAAATACCCGAATCACGACACGCAAATAACAAAAATGACAATTTTCACCAAATCGGCTAACAAGTAAAACATAAATTTTTTTAAAGCAAAAATAGAAATGGTGTCGAGATTTAATATTGACCGTAAAATACGAGATGTTACATTGAGTAGGTTGAATGCTGGTCCAACCAGAAGTTCTTGAGTCAGATTTGTAATGTTAAGCCAATCCATGACAAATGCAAAGAAGTCGATTGGAGTATCCATGAGCTCATCGAATGATGTAGGAGGTCTTTTTGCACGAGCAATGTCACTAATCCAGGTTTGAGGTAGTCTGAAGTCAACCTATTTGCTCTTATTCCAGTCAGGATCAGGAGTCGAAGTTTCTTCGAGTTTCTTGAACCAGTCAACCTTGGAAGCAGCCTCGTCATCGGGTTGTTCATCATTCTTACCCGTGTCAAACTCTTGATTCTGTTGCACTCCCGAGTCATCAACTGTATAACTTGGCTCCTCTGTATGGGCAGACTTGCCAGATGACTTATGTTGAGAGCGGGAGGTTCCTTTAGAAGAGCTTGATGACTTAGACTTCTTGGACTTTGGATCCCTAGATGATTCAGCATATTTACTCGATTTCCTTCTTTTCATCCCTTGGTCTGATCTAGCAGAAGGGTCTTGATCTTTATCTTTGTCGTCTTGACTCCTTTTCAACGTAAATACCTCACCATATGTTTCAAAGAGATCTTTGTTAGTGTTATATGATTTGACCAGTGCATCATAAAGCTCCTTTTTATATTCAGCTATAAGATAGGATTTGTGTTCCTCCATCTTGTCCATAAGAATCTTTGTAAGTTCAAACTCTGAGAGTGATGCAGCCACCGCATAAGTAGACTTTGGTTGAGAGGAATACTTTGCTAAGAAAGCAGCTTCTAGTGATTCTGTGACATTTCGCTCAATCACAGCTGTTGCAAAGTCTGAGACTGCTTGAGGAAGAATCTGAGGAAGTTGAGTTTTGACTTCCTCTTTGATAATAGCTCTCACTGATGTGTCAATGAGATCTATATACTCCCTCTTGTCAGCTAGAGCTTCTTCTCTACATTCTGCAGTATGGGACTTAATGGATTTTTGAATGGCTTCTCCTAGTTTGTTGCTAATGTAGCGTTCTACAATAGTAGGAATTGAAGAGATGGCTTTAGCATACCGGTCAACTTGCTTCATTTCTAACAGATCTTTTTCCAAGTTGGTAACTCTATCATTGAATCTGAATATGGATGAGAAGTCTGGAAGTGCAGGAAATGAGGTTGTTGCTTCTGAAGCTGTTGGTGCAAGAGTTGGTGTTGCTTGTTATGGAAGAGGATTGAAGGAAGGAGGTGATGGAGGAATGGTTGTGGTAAAAGCAGATTTGATTTCATGGATTACCGTGACTGGTACGGTAAAAAGAAAAGATGTCTGGTTGCTTGGTTCTTCATGATGAACGGTGGTGTCTATCAAGAAGCAAGCTCATTGTCAGCTGGAGAAGCGTTCTCAAAGTTTAGGAGCTTATCTGTAAAGTCGGATGAGACAGAAGAACTTTGCATTGGACCTTCAGTCTTCTGTGTGTCATGGACAGCTGTAAGTGTTACATGAGCATCTTCCTCTACCTGCACAAACCCTGACTCTTGAGAGACATTGTGTTGAACTGCTCCACCCTGATCAGCATCAGTCATTTCTACATCTTCTTTCCTTAAGTTTACATTTACATCTCTGTATAATTCCTCATCATCATTTTTCTCTTCTTCATTCTCTTCTTTTGCATTATTAGCATTATCTTCTTCATCAGTGAGTTCATAGTTCTTAGGAGTATGAACTCTTTCATCAACATATTCCTCTTCTTCTTCATGTTCTTCATTGGACTGATTAAGATTAGGATTCTCATCTCTATCCGACTTAGTCCTTCCGTGATCACTATCATCATCATTGTCATTATTATCACCATCATCATCATTACCATTATCATCATCACTTTTATCTTTAGACTCGTCTTCATCATCATCATCATCTTCTTCTTCTTCTCCACTATCACCCTAAGACTCTTTATCACTTTCAGAATTATATTTGGGTACATCGAGAACCCCTGGTTTAGTACCAATTCCTTCATCTGTACCAGAGATCTTGCATCGTTGCTCATCTGGAACCCCTAATTCAAAATCAGTTCCATCACCTGAGCCACTTGCATGAGAGATGTGAAATTTTTTCTTGCTTCGTTTTGTAGCCCCTTGAGCTGAGCAACTTCAGATAGAGCTACTTTCGAGAGAACATTCAAACCTTTGCCTCTATCAGCCTTAACTGATGCCTTCTTCTTAGTTGGTTTAGTTTTAATAGTTGGCTTCTTGGTTTGAGATACGTCTTTCTTAGCTTTGGCAGGCTTCTTGGTAGGTTCTTTGGGTGAGACTAGGATAGTCTTCTGTTTAGGAGAGGCAGGCTTCTTGAACTTCCTTGCCTTCTTGGGCTCTTTATCACCACTGGCATAAGCATAGTAAGTCTGGTAGGCAGTAGAATTCATAATGTATTCATTAAGCATCTCTTTAGGAATGAAAGCTCCTTACACTTGATTTTCTTCGGTCTTGGATACATATTTCAGTGTACCCAAAAGGCTGTCATCTCTAACCGTGTGTAGATTTATCATGTTCTTCATGAAGATTGACCTTTTTGGTGAAATGAAGTGATTAATGATGATCTTTGTGAATCTAGGATAGGGCATGTCACACCTCGCCAAGGCGGAAATACGGGGCGTAATGTCATGGGTATCATCACAACACATTAATGTCAACAATAGAGAATGTTTAAAATGCATTATATTGAAAATAAGGTGTTATGACGATACCAAACAAAAGAGGGGTCTTGTATTGAGGTTAATCGCACACACAATAAATAGACATAGAAAATAAATCCAAACTAAACATCATAGCAAATCAAAATATTCGAAGTACGAAAATCTGCAATGAAGACTCCAGAAAAGAAGACTCCATCATGCAATTCCTAAGGTCTCTCTAGCCACGAATCTTAACATCCTTAACTTTGCTATGCTCACCTGAAAATAATGCTTAAAACGTCAACAATAATGTTGGTGAGAGTCATAGGTTTTAGACACGCAATAATACTTGCTTTTACTATGATTATCAAAACAAAGTTGGACAACAATGAACTATCATGAACCTATGCTAGCATGCCACTAAAATCAAATCAACATATCCAAAAACATAATTTCCCGTTCGGGCTTAGAATAGCTGGCACTATAAGCAACCAAGCTCACCACGAATGTATCACATAGCATATCACATTGGGTAGGTGTACCTATCCGATCCCACAAACAACACAATATGGGTAGGCGTATCCCTCCGATCCAATAATCACGAAGCATGAGGTAGGCGTACCTCTTCCGATCCCAAATAACACATGTATCACATAGTCATATAATAGACATATAATGTCCAAAAGCAATTTAAAACACATAATCACAGTGATGAAATATTTCAAAACATATTTTTTATCATTTCCATCCCAAGAAAAACATAAAAATAGGACTATTAAACTCACCTAATGCATAGCTACTTCACAATATCTTTGCAATCAACTAAACACAAATAAAACCCATGTTACACGCGATTAGGCTAAATGCCCAAGACGATATAACAATTAATTGATGGACTACTAAGTTTATATTATGATTATAAACCCTTTACCATACTTCCCATATCTCACTTATACTTTAAATACCTTTAACCATTTATTCTTGTTTTCCAGATTTACGACAGAATTTTGTAGTCCCTTTATGACCACAAATAAAATATTAATTCATCAAATTGACTTTTTACCTTTCATTTCCTACCTTCTCAATGGGTTATGAACTACTATGATTTTTTAGAAAAAATAACATTGAGCCTAACTATTTTATAAAAATTCAACATCACAAAGTACTTAAATTCAGATCTGAACGCACACCAAAAAGTTTGATTTTTCTAAAAATACTTAGAGAATGAATTAGGACTTGTGCTATGAGCTGGAGTTAATAGATACATAAAATATGACCTCTGATTTTTCCCAAGCTTTAACTCAATTTTTAAGTAGGAGTTTTACTCCCCGAAATCAGACACAAATCTGACCCGAATTTACTGTTTTGACAACTTTTCTTGCAAAAATTATGTGACTAACTTCCCGACCTCAAAACCTTTCAGGGCCAGACTTTTTGGAAACTAGACTCTTTGAACTTCAATTTAGGCATAATATTTAACCCAAAATCCATTTTTATCATTGAGATATCATTCAATCAACACGACCTAAAATTCTGTCAAACCCTAACTTTCAATTTAACGCTATCTAACCTAAACCGCTTTCACTCACATGCTCTAAATTTAATCCCGAACACTCACATATAGTTTTCTATCATTAATTTATAGAAAATTTATGAACCTTAATTCCACCAATTAATGTTACTAATTATAAGAAAAATTTTAACAAGAACTTAATTGAAATCATACCTAAACCTTTCACTCGATTACACACGAATCAACACCTTTAATCTTGATAAAAAAATCTTCTTTGGGGGTTTCGGCTGAACACAAGAACAATGGGAGAAGAAAAGTGATTTAGAGTTTTCTTGATTTTGTATTTATAGTAACTAGTTTCCTAATTGTAGTCAAATTAGTTTTCCTTTTTTTTCCTTTAAGCCGATCCAACCACATCCCTTTTATAAAAAAAATTTTATAAAATTTCGTTCTCCCCCCTCCTATATATATTTTTTATAATACAAAATTATTTACTATTTATTTACCTTAAATACTTAAATAAATACATAACTTAAAATAAAACACTTACACTACTTATTATTATTTTTCCCCAAATTATTATTTACTTATTACTTCATATATAAATTATAAAATCTCAATTCACTATTAATCTCAACTCGAAATTTAACGATACATACTTCTTCAATTTTATCGACGATAAAATAACAAAAATCACTATACTTCCGAAATCTCCATTACATACGAAATGAAATGACTAAATCATTCATTTCTACTATCACAAACACTTATAATAGCACGAATATCATAACACACAGCATCGATTCATCTTAAGCACATACTACCAAACTCATAAAACTAGGCAAGTTAACACTAATGGTTAAATTAACCTCGCTTAAATCATGGTTGTCACAGTCTCCCCTCCTTAGGGAAATTTCATCCCGAAATTTAATCGTTTCTATTGATAAAAAATTTGCTTATCTACACGAGAGTACAAATAGCACCATAACAGCTATAAGCAAAGCGAACATCCAACTACATGAGACTCGCCCGTCCTCGAGGAAACTCATCAAAACCTTAAGTTGTGTAACAACTTGATCCATAACTCAACCCCACAACTCATCAAACAAGAACTGTCTTGAAATTAAGTTATGTGTTCTTACAAAGCTTAACATTTTTGAAGTATTGGCTCGACTTCAGGTTTACTCAATATATAACTTTAACCAAACCACCTCAGAACATTTAAGGGTGCACTAAAGTCTGCGAGTAACCTTATGTTTCCAACTTTACTTAGTACTTCCAAAAATATCTTTCACAACGAGCAAGTGTGGATACTTAGTTTTTATGAAATCCTCGTGACCTCGCTTCGAGTTCCAATAGACTTTAACTATCAGAATCCTACTACGCTTTAAACTTTTAACCTCACGATCGATAATCTCAACAGGTTCTTCAACAAAACGAAGAGTTTTGTCTACCTTAATTTCTTCTAAATGCACATGCAGATTTGCATCCGCTAAATACTTCTTTAAATTGAAACACATCAAGTACACTACTAAATTATTGAGACAATCTTAATCAATAGGCTATAGGACCAATCCTTTCAATGATCTCAAATGGTCCTACATACCTTGATGCTAACATGTCTTTCTTTCCAAACGCAACACACCTTTCCAAGACGACACTTACAGTATCACTTTATCACCAACTTCAAACCCTAACTGTTTACGCCTATTGCAAACATAGCTATTTTGGCAGTCTCTAGCCACTTAGAGCCTTTCCTTAAGCCATTTGTTGGTCTAGGCCACGCAGCATCTCTATTATCGCTTTCCCTTCCTTGGACGCCTCACCTTGAGCAACCAATATCTTATCCGTATCGCTTGACTGAATAGTCATGGACATTGCTCTTACTCATCTTGGTTTTACTCTCTCCTTTCTACTTAATGCATCAGTCACTACATTTGCCTTTCTCAGATGGTAACGAATCTTACTGTCGAAATCACTAAGCAATTCAATCCATTTCGTCGGCGCATATTTAACTCCTTCTGATCGAATATGTGTTGAAGACTCTTATGATCCGTATAGATGACACTCTTCGTTCCTTACAAGTAATGACTCCAAGTCTAAAGAGCAACACTACTGCTCCCAATTCTAGGTCGTGTGTTGTATAATTCTTTTCATGGATCTTCAATTGTCGTGATGCTTGGGCGATTACCTTGCCTCTTTGCATGAGTACACAACCTAATCCTTGATTTGACGCGTTACAGTAAACTACAAAGTCTTCTGGTCCATCAGGCAATGGCAATACTGGTGCATTTCACAAATTGTCCTTCAAAGTCTGAAAAGCTTCTTCTTGTTCCCTGCCCCACTCATACTTCCAATTCTTCTGCGTCAGTGAAGCAAATAGCAATCTTTGAAAAATTCGCGATGAAACATTGATAGTAACCTGCCAATCCTAAGAACGATCATATCTCGGATGGCGTCTTAGGTACTTTTTAATTCTTCATTGCTTCTATCTTACTAGATTCCATGTGAATATCATTGATGTTAACCATGTGTCTGAGAAAACACACTTATTGTAGCCAGAATTCATACTTGGAAAACTTGGCAAACAACTTCTCCTTCTTCAGCAGCTCTAACACCAACTTCAAATAAACCTCGTGATCTTCCTTAAACTTCGAGTAGATCAAGATATCATCGATAAACATAATGAAAAACTTGTCTAAATACGGCTTGCACACCCGGTTCATCAAGTCCATGAAAACCGCTGGTGCATTAGTTAACCCGAAAGGCATAACCGTAAACTCAAAGTGTCTATATCGCGTCCTAAATGCCGTCTTAGGATTATATTCTCCATGTACTCTTAACTAATGGTAACTAGATCCAAGATCTATCTTAGATAAATAACGCGATCCTTGTAACTGGTCTAACAAGTCATCAATCCTAGGGATGTTCTTGGTGGTCAGCTAGTCCAACTATCGATAGTCTATGCACATTTGAATTGAACCGTCCTTTTTCTTGAACAACACATGTGCTCCTCACAGAGAGTGACTTGGTCAAATAAAATATATATCAAACGAATTATAAGGGTTACGAACTATCAAATAGGGTAGCAAACGAATATCGAATCAAGGGATGATGATGTGGGGTCTGTTATGACCACTTAAATCGTTTAAGACTCAGATTGTTTAGATCTAATCTAGGATTACAAACATCAAAGATAAATAATTACGCAGTGGAATAATAAAAATTAGAACAATGATGTTTTCCAAGGTTTTCTTTATTCTATACGATTCCACCTTGCCCCAAATCTATACTTTGGGACTACTAACTAGCTATTAACTATCTAGCTAACTAACTATCGTGTATACACACACGTTTTCTAGACTCTCATTAGGAGAGTTCTATGTTTCTGGATATAGTAAACATATGTCTATGATCTCTTTATATAGGGAGAGATCAAGACTTACAAAGGAAGTAAATAAATAAGATAAAGAAACTAATTAAACCATTTATCTTGTAAATCTTTGACCAAATCTTCATAATTCTCCACCAGCGTGTAGAATTTTGATCCTGACGATTTAGTCCTTATGTTTCATTCTGTTGCTCTTTTGTCTCATCAAATCTGTAAACCCAACAATCTTCTCCTATTTGATGATGACATTGTACGAACTTCCCTAAACTTGAGATCATGGATCTCCCTGAATGAAACAAACTTCCTTGTAAACTGCTTCCCCTTAACTTATGATCATGCCACTACACATAATAAGCTGCAAATCATATCTTTTTAGTCTTCTTCCCTTTTTTGTAATCATCGAATAGGGGTCTTCTGAAGATATACAACTTGGATCATAACAACTACAAACCATATATCACACTACCAATCTAGCCTTCTAATGACTTAAATTACCCACCATTACGTATAATAAGAAAAATGAATTTGAGCAATAGAAATATAAACTGGCAGTAGTAATAAAGATTAGCAGTAGTAACGAAACACTTCCCCTCAAGGTGCATGTAGATGGTTAAACATGTTAACAATAAGCTTCCCCTGAAAAATATGTTAACCATTTCTTAAATCTCGAACTTTGTAGGCTCTATGTAATGATTACTGATGAAGGAAACTGAGTATAACGAACTTGATAAAGAAGTAGAATTTACCAAACTTGTGTCTTATGTCTTGTGTATCCACATGACGTCGAACTCATACTCTAAAAGTTTAAGTAGACCGCAACCTCTTGAAATAATCCTCAACTAGATGAGACACTGAGCACTACAACGTAACTCCTTTAAGTGATAGCGAATGTGAGCATTGAGTATCATAAGAAAAATCACACATTGCTAGATTCTTCAAGTCTTCATCAACACCATATAAAACGAACAAGTTATCTTTAAAGTGTAACACCCACTTTAAGATATGATAAGAACACGCATCTGAAAAACTCAACTACAACATCAAATAAGTGATAATCAATCGTCTTCATAATCACATCTTCAATAAATCCTAAAATAATAGCCATATAACCAAAGAATAAACTGTTGTGAAAGAACAGTTCTGTCCGAGATCCAAACAAGTGCCAAAACATGTAATGTCCGATATCTGCTAACACTAGCAGTACAAACGTCTATTGCCAATAGTACTAAGTGAGGTCCAACACTATTAAACTCCTAAACGAGCAGTACTAAATTTTTACGCTGGCCGTATTAACAAAGTAAACAAGCAGTAGTAACCATGCTATCCCAAGCAGTACTAATAATCCAAGCTCGATTCCAAACAGTATAAACTACAACTTCAATACCTGTTCGAACCACAAACTACTTTTAATAAGCAGTATGAAAACATTCTCGTCCAAGCGGTACAAACATATAACTACTATTAAGGATACATTTTTTAGTGTCATAAAGCTGTTGTTAAACCGTCACTAAACTGCATTCTCCTTCCTCCCATAGCCTTTAGCAACACTTTTTCTGTCATAAATCTGTTACTAAACTATCACAAATCTGATGACTCCTTCCTCCCATGGCTTTTTGTGACACTTAATCTGTCACTAATCTGTTGCTAATATGTCACAATTCTAGCAGTACTAACACTATATGGAGCAGTATTAACTTTCAAGACTAGCAGTTAAACAAACCTTTGATAGCTGCATTCGAATATTGAAACCATCATGAACCTCGTAACGTTGTATAATGAGATCACCTCATAACAAACCCTCTTAGTCAAATCTTGTGTCATCATTGAATTAGGGTTTATTGTTAAAACCCTAGTTTCACCTTTTTATTACGCGTCACTTTAAAAACCCTTGACGAATTAGAGGTCTTAACAACTTCGTATACACACTTTGATATATAACTAGAAAGCACTTTGCTGCTTGGATCGAATTAAAGTACATAGCAGCAGCAATATAGAAAGATCAGATCACACCAACCTTGGTTCATTACCAATTTAGGGTTTATGAAAAACCCTTTTCCTGCTTATCGATCAAGGTTTGGGAAAAACCCTAATCTGACCGAATTTAACAAGTAAACCAAAACTCTAATGATCTGATCTTTAGGATGATCCTTATGTATTCTGGTTGTAGGAATAAGACAAACATTCATGGTTGTTTCCAAGTTGTTAAGGTCAGCCTCTGCACCCTCATCTTTATCATCATATGCACTACTAAAGATACCAGTATTTAGAAGATCACCAGTATCCTCCAAATCAGGTATAATAGGATCAGTTGGAAGATCATCGGCATTAGTAAAACTTTTCCTAGCAGCACTAACAGATGGACTAACAGTAGAAACTCTATAAGTGCTGTTAGCATAATCTTGCTTTTGTTGAACAATCAAATTATCTAATTCAGCTCTAAAATCTTGCACATTCTGGTCACCTTCTTTATTTGAAGCTCCTCCTTCCTTCTCTTGACCATTTCTTTCACCCTCATTTGCTGGTTCTTCATTAGTCTTTTTACCAGCATCATCAGCAACTGCATCCTCTGAGCTTTGTGGACTATCATAAAGTAATGGTAGCAGAATATATTATTGAGTAGGTATTGCATCAACATTATACTTGATACCTGCATTCTTATTAGTTTGATTCCCTGCAGTAATTGGCTCATATTTCATAGAGTTTGTTAATAAATCAATATCAAAGAGCCAATCTGGTCCACTCCCTGCAACATTGGGTTTGTTTTCAAGAAAGGTTATGTGCATGTTCTCCTCTACTTTCCTAGTTCTAGTGTAAAATACCCTAAAAGCCTTGCTATTAATAGAGTATCCAACAAAGAACCCCTCATCAGCCTTCCCATCAAATTTTCCTAGGGGGTCTAAGGTATTAAAAATGGTCACAAGACACCCAAAAGGTCTCATAAAACTTATACTAGGTGGTTTACCATGTAATAGTTCATAAGGTGTCTTGTTGTGAGGCTTGGTCACTAAAACCTTATTCTGAACATAACAAGCAGTACTAACTGCTTCAGCCTAAAATATAGTAGGTAATAATGAATCTGCTAGCATAGTCCTAGCTGCCTCTATTAGTGTCTTATTCTTTTTTTTAGCAACTCCATTTTGTTGTGGATTTCTGGCAACACTAAACTCCCTCTTAATCCCTTTCATTCCATAGAACTGATTTATGTCATTATTTTTAAACTCAGTTCCATTATCACATCTGATGATTTTGACCTTATGATTTATTTGGTTTTCTATGCCAGTTATAAAAGTTTTAAGGATCCTACTAGTCTCATCCTTACTGGACAAAAAGAAAACCCAACTAAACCTACTATAGTCATCAATGACAACAAGGCAATATATCTTGTGATTGATACTCCTTACAGATGTTGGCCCATATAAGTCTATATGCAACATTTATAAGGGTTGGCTAATAGAGCTCATACGCTTGGTCTTATAAGAGGCTTTGTGTTGCTTTCCCTTCTGACAAGCAACACAAGTATGGTCATTTTCAAAAAGCTTTGAAGGCAATCCTCTTAGGTTTCCCCTCACAAGTTTGTTCATAGTTTTAAAGTTTATATGACCAAGCCTCCTATGCCATAAATTAGACTCATCTATTATAGCCTTTGCAAATAAACAAGTCAAACCTCCTGAAGGAACAATATTCTTTAGATCAAAACTGTACATGTTGTCATGTCTGGGAACATTAAGCAAGACTTGACTTTCATCAAGTAGCTTAGAGTCAGGAGATAGAATAAGACATTCAGTCTTAGTGAAAAGAACACTGTTTTTCTTGCCATACATTTGTGAGACAGAGAAAAGGTTAAACTTAAGTTTCGTTACAAAGTATACATCTTTAAAGTCTAATTTACCAGTCCTAATTTTACCTTTTCTAGTAATTTTACCTCATTTAGGACTTCCTCCAAATGCAACAAATCCACCATCAATCTCTTGATAATCTGTAAGAAAGGACTTGTTTCTAGTCATATGCCTAGATCGTCCACTGTCAAAAAGCCCTTGATCCTATAAAGTATATTGTGGATTACCCTGGACTCAAAATAAGAGAATTAGTTTCTCTTGGGGACCCAAGCCATTACTGACTTGAGTCTGCCTTGTAGATCAACATAGTCAAATCTTTTAAGCATGTATGATCCACTGTCTTTGGAGGTATGGTCAATAACATTTCCTGTTGGTCTCCAAATCCAGCATGCTGAGGACTTAACAGCATTTTCCCCATTTCCCTAAGGTAAACGAGCTCACGCACCCTACGCACTATGCCAATCTAATCTATGTTTATATCCTGTAAACATCCTAATATGTAAGGTCTATATCTTTAGTATTTTTACCAAGTACATTATCCATTTAACGTAGCATTTACAACGTCTTATCAAATAGACTTTATGCCGGTTAACATTTTATATCAAAACCCTTAATTATATGTAATGTATACGTATAAAATCAATGTGCAAGCCTTCTCACGCATGTGTACAAGCTGTACTGACAACATTGAAAATTCTTTTCTTCCTAAATCAAGTTACACTTTTCTAAAGCCTAATGTACTAGTAATAATGCAAGAAAACCCAAACTAAGTTATTTTACATCCTAAACTCACTTTAGTTTCGTACTACTGTTTAGCACAAGGTACAAAAACTTTAATGCAAAATCTTCTAAACCTAAACCTAAACCTATTGAAATCGTCCATAAAACACTAATTCTAACCCCAAATCCCTAAATGAACCCTAAAACCCCTAATTTCATTTTATAACCTAAACTAAAATCCTTAACTTTAAAACATAAACCTTAAACCTTAATCCTAAACCCTAATCTTAATCCTAAACCTTAAACTATCCTAAACATAACCTAACTCGAAATAAACCCTCTAAACCCTAAGCCAAAAACCAAAACCGACCGACACACTTTATTTCTTTTAACCCATTTTAAGCTAAGCTAGCTCCCTAACACCTTTATGACCTCACCACTATGTCACCAAGCACCATACAAGCACCTCCATCACCTCCTTTGGTCACCAAGTCTTCTTGTCACCTCTTTGTCACTCCATTGTAACCGAACCCCCTCAACACCCTTCCTCCTTGCATTGATACCTCATATCCACTAAATATCATCCATAGTCTTCTGGAGTCACCACTCTACAACACTTGATCCTTACATCAAGATATATGAGCCCTATATATAGCCAAAACACACACTCTTTCAAATCACACCTTAAAACTCATCAAACATACAAATGGAGTCTTAAACAAGATCAAGAAAGACCAAGAAAGATCAAAAAGGAAGAACTCAGCAAATTTATAGCCAAGAATCAAGAAAGATCAAAAAGAAAGACCAAGAAGGCGTTTCTAGGCGTACAAACCTAAAAACCCCATTTCGACCCATTTTAGCTCAAGTAAGCTTATAATCTTGTTCAATAAGCTCATAATCTGTTTTAGAATGTTCATAAGACTCCTAATATCCTATATGAACCCTTGTTAAAGCCTTGAATCCTCAAACCCATGCGTTTTTTTATTAAAACCCTAAAAACAACTCGTTTTGATTTTCTAGCTAACGAATCCTTTTTCTAAACTTTTGTTATGTTAGAACATCTTATTTTAGCTTATTCTAATAAGCCACGACCTGCAAAACTCTTTTGGATTGCAAAAATATCAAAATTATGAATTTTGGACTTAATTTGCAAATGTTTTCATGCATAGGGGTATATATCGTAACTTTTTGAAATTTATAACTAGAGGGGCTGAAAATATCATTTTCCTAAAGTTATAACTACAAGGGGTTGTTTTGCCTAGTTTTAAAGTTAAAGGATTAAATTATATATACTTTATATATAAAGGACTAAATTTGTAAATGTTTATAAATCAAGTGTATTTATTGCCATTTTTGAAAACTTAAAAATATAAAATATAATATTTTTATATAAATTATAAAAATATATATTAATATTATAAGACTCGAATTTATTAAAACCCGATACATTTATCGCTATTAATCAACGATCGATGCATTATAAATCAATTACGGTATATATCTAACGTAATTTATCATCGACTAGCTTTTGAAGAAACTTAAAAATCTTATCGTATCACGTTACTAGGGAATTTCATGTCAGGGGTTCCATTTGGGTATTTGTTTTAACGAGTTTGCTGGGTTTACGATTTAAAGTGCCCTGACTCCTCAAACAATACTACATGGCCTCTGGATTATTAGCCCGAACAGTGATACAATATTTCCATAAATTAATAAATCAAAGTAATACGTTAAACTTTATGAAGTTTTGAAACATAAACCATCACACTAAGACTTGACATATTACCCCAGGTTGCGTGACGAGGCCGTTACTTTCACTTGATATACTTTTGCCATCAATCATATTTTCCTGTTAAGGTGAGTTTATAGCCTCGCATTTTAAATCTTCTAATATTTTTATAAACCCGCGAGGGGGATACATGCTATAAACCATGAATACGAGTTTTTTTCCAACTGTATGCTATCTTGATATATTATTGCCTATGTCCTCACTTTTTCCATTAAGACCCCACTATCATGAACCGTTGGTTACTTTTCGGAGTGAGCGTGAATGCTGTGAATAGATCTATTTGGGACTGAACTCCCCCCTTGGTGTACCTATACTTTCTGGTAACCAAACGCACTTCATTTGAATCACTATGCGGGTGTTTGGCAAAGGCACCCGCTGGGGAAACTTCTTGTGATTATTGATTATCTCAAGGTCTTGGTGTCATGAGCTTAGGGCAATAATACTGTTTTCTATAATAATTGTACTCATTATAATTATTACACTTATGGGTGTATAACAACGTAAACCACTGTTATAATGACTTGTATTCAAACTGTTTAACATAAACCTATGAATTTCACTCAACCTTTATGTTGACTTTTTAGCATGTTTATCTCAGGTAACTGAGCATCTTATGGCACGGAGTGGCACAGACTTAAAGATGGCTAAACTGTTATCATTCAAACTTTATGTTTTCATGTAGATTTTGGGACCTCTGTTTGTAAAAACTCTGATGAAATAATGAATGATAACTTATCTTTTAAAAACGTCTCTGTTGAGTCATTTTCTATGATTATGACTGTTGTACTATGAAATAATACCCCAGATTAGCTTCTGCTGCTATTTGTCAAAATAGGGGTGTTATAGATTGGTATCAAGAGCCACGATTATAAAGAACAAGGTTGAAACCTTAACTATAACTACTTTTATTTTTCTATCCAAGAAAGTCCTCCGTGCCACTACATTTCAGGAATATTATGCAAAGTACATAACTATTATACTATTATATAAATAACTTATGTTATTTACCACTGGATTGTTAATAAAGTAATGTCTTCTTCCAACCACCCTACTTCCGATATTGAGGATGCTTTTTCCTCCAACTTTCCTGACTATATCCCGGCTTCACCGGACTATGTCCCAGCTTCACTAGGAAATACTTATTCTAGCTCTTCAAATAACTCATTCGGTTTAGTTCCAATAGCTTCACCAACTCTTTCACTTTTTTATGATGACCCCTATATGAAGGTCATGCATGCATATTATGCTAAAGAATCACCTATTCCACCACCAACTATTGTGTCTCCATCTTCAATGCTATCTCCAATATTTAATCCTCAAGAATTCTTTCTTCTTGAGGAATTATTACCACTTAAGAAACGAGGCTATAACCGATCATCCTCCTCTACTTATGCCCTACCTCAAGCATTTGAGATAGGAGAAAACTCTCATAAGACAAGTCTGGAACGTCACGAGGAGCAAATTGAGGAAATTTTGAATCACCTAGATAAACTATCTCTCGACTACATTGACCACATAGAAGACAAAATAGAAGGTCTTGGAAAAGGTCGGGTGATCATACAACAAGATTTTGATAATCTGGAAACTGAACTCTTAAAGGCTCGTACTCAAATTGCTAAACTTCAAAGAAGGCAATTAGGAAATAACAGCCAGATTTCTCTGGCTTGCTTCAGGATTGCTAATCTAGAACAAATCATCAAAGATATCCAGGCTCGTCACCAAGCAGATAAGGAAAGTCTTCTAAATGCAATCTATGAACACAAGAACACCCAGGAAGGACCATCGAACTACTAGATTATATACTAGTTATAGCTTTTGTTAGAACCTAGCCACGGGATGTGTGGTATAAATAACAACACTTGTCAAATTTTGACTATGTACAATACAAAGGCAAGTTGTTCATGATATAATATAATGGTGATCCTGTTGTACTTCATTGTTTCATATTCATCCTGTGTCCTATATTACATCTCCGTCTTCATCATTATGAATCTTACCGTGACCTCTAGAAAATAAACTAATAAGTTAGATGCTTGTTAGAATTCATATCAAATAAGTATCTATGATATCACTATTGTGACAATGTTTATTTTTGAACCTTAAGCATTTTAAGAAAAGAATTGTGATATCATTCTTATTACGTGTTGTCTTAGGTTGATAGAATTCCTCCCAAAAGTACGTCAACATTTGAAGCATCAGCCATGACTCAGGATGCCATCAAGAAACTAGTTGCTGATAGTGTTTTCGCAGCTCTAGAAGTACAAGCCGCTAACATGGCAAATACTAATAATACCACCAGACCAAGAAAAGCTCCTGTAGCAAGACAATGTAGCTACAAAGAGTTCATGAGCTGCCAACCTATGAACTTCAAAGGTACGGAAGGTGCTAAAGTGTTTTCCCGTAGCAACTGTACCAAAGACTGCAAAGTGAAGTTTGCTACAGGTACTTTAACTAAAGAAGCTCTATCCTGGTGGAATTCTTTTGCCCAACCTATTAGGATAGAAGAAGTTTACAAGATTACCTGGGTTGAATTCAAGAAGCTTTTGATAAAGAAGTATTGTCCCTGAACTGAGGTCCAGAAGATGGAAGAAGAATTTTACCATCTGACTGTAAAGGGGAATGATCTCAAGACATATATGAGAAGATTCCTGGAATTGGCAACCTTGTGTCTCACTATGGTGCCAGATTTTAAGAAAATGAGGGAATTTTTCATCGAGGGATTGCCTTGAAGTATTGAAGGGAATGTTACCGCCTCTAAACCTCAAACTCTAGAGGAAGCCATTAACATAGCCCAGAGGCTAATGGATCAGGTAACAAAGCACACTCCGGTGCAAGTATCAAGTGATCACAAACAAAAGTTTGACGATAGAAGAACTTTCAACAACAACAACTACCGTAACACCAACACCAACAACCGCTATAATAATCACCAACCACAACAGAACAGAAGACAGGAAACCTTCAGGGCTTATGCTGCCATCCCAACTGAAAACAATAGGTATACTAGAAACTGTCCCATGTGTAAGAAATGCACTCCGCATCACATAGGACCTTGCACTGTTAAGTGTAATACTTGTAACAAGGTGGGCCATCTGACCAAGAACTGAATAAACAAAGGGCCAGCCACTGGAAGTAATCTGCTACTAGTGACAGATACTTGTCATGCCTGTGGAGAGAAAGGGCATTATGAAAATCAGTGCCGAAAGACCACCAACAACAATGCCCAGGGAAGAGCCTACATACTGAGGGATAGGAATGCTCACCAAGACCCGAACATAGTCACGGGTATGTTCCTTCTAAACCAACATCTAGCTAGAGTATTATTTGATTCTAGAGCCGATAAAAGCTTTGTATCCATATCTCTTACCTCTATGCTAAATATTCCACCCATTATAATAGATACCTTTTACAATATCAAAATGGCTGACAAAAACCTAGTAAGCACAAACATTGTTATTCAGGATTGCACCCTGACTTTGTTAAACCAACCTTTCGAAATTGATCTTATGCCAATCAAACTCGGTAGTCTTGATGTCGTCATTGGTATGGATTTGTTATCCAAGTATCATGCTAGAATTATCTGCGACGAGAAAGTTGTCCACATTCCAATCAAAGGTAAAACTTTGATCATTCGAGGTGACCAAAGTAAAACCTGACTAAGTCTCATATCTTGTATAAAAACCAAAAGGTATATATCCTAAGGTTGTCAAGTTTTCATAATCCAAGTAATGGAAAAGAAGTCAGACAAGAAAAGACTAGAAGATATCCTAGTAGTCAGAGAATTCCCAGAAGTTTTTCCTGAAGATCTACCTGGCCTTCCTCCCATTCTCCAAGTAGAATTCCAAATCGATTTAATTCCAGGAATAGCACCTGTAGCCCGAGCACCCTATAGATTAGCTCTTTTAGAAATGCAGGAACTCTCTAACCAACTTTAAGAGTTGTCAGATCGAGGTTTTATCTGACCAAGTACTTCGTCTTTGGGAGCTCCTGTCTTATTTGTCAAAAAGAAAGACGGATCTTTCAGAATGTGTATCGATTATCGAGAGTTGAATAAACTTACCGTTAAGAATTGTTACCCATTACCCAAGACTGATGACTTATTTGACCAACTTCAAGGTTCGAGTGTCTACTCGAAGATTGACTTAAGATCAGGCTATCATAAACTAAGAGTTAGGGATGAAGATATTCCTAAGACTGCTTTCAGAACAAGATACGGACATTATAAATTTCAAGTGATGCCATTTGGTTTAACTAACGCACATGCTGTATTCATGGATCTCATGAACCGTGTGTGTAAACTATACTTGGACAAATTCATAATAGTGTGCATCGATGATATTCTCATCTACTCTCGTAATAAAGAAGAGCACGCAAATCATCTAAGAATAATCCTAGAATTACTCAAGAAAGAGAAGTTGTGTGCCAAGTTCTCCAAGTGTGATTTCTAGATTCATATCGTGTAATTCCTTGCACACTTAATTGATAGTTAAGGACTTCATGTTGACCCCGCCAAGATTGAAGCAGTTAAGAATTGGACATCTCCTACTAAACCCACAGAAATATGTCAATTCTTAGGACTTGTCGGTTATTATCAGAGATTTATCAAAGATTTCTCGAAGATTGCAAAGTCTTTAACTGAATTAACCTAGAAAAACAAGAAGTATATCTGGGGCAAAGACCAAGAGTCGGCTTTTCAACTACTTAAACAGAAGCTATGTAAAGCTCCAATCTTAGCATTACCAGAAGGAAATGACGATTTTGTTGTTTACTATGATGCATCCCATCAAGATCTGGGAGCGGTATTAATGCAAAGAGAGAAGGTTATTGCATATGCATCCCGACAACTTAAGCCTAATGAAGAAAACTATACCACTTATGATAACGAATTAGGAGCAGTAGTGTTCGCTCTTAAAATTTAGAGACACTATCTGTATGGCACCAAATGTATTGTGTTCACTAATCATAAAAGTCTTCAACATATCCTTGATCAAAAAGAGTTGAACATGAGACAACGCCGTTGGCTAGCATTGCTTGCAGATTACGATTGTAAAATTCAGTACCATCCTAGAAAGGCAAATGTTGTAGCAGATTCCTTAAGCTGGAAGGAACGAATCAAACCACTCTGAGTTAGATCATTAGTTATGACCATTCATCTAAAATTACCATCACAATTTCTCAAAGCTCAAACTAAAGGACTCAAGGAAGAAACATCAAGGCTGAAAACTTACAAGGAATAGACAAAGCATTTTAAATACATCCTAATGGAACTCGTTGTATTAAAAACTGAAGCTGGTTACCACTTTTTAGTAATCTGAGAGACTTAATCATGTATGAGTCCCATAAATCAAAGTATTCAATTCACCCAGATTCTGACAAGATGTATCAGGATCTAAAGAAACTCTATTGGTGGCCTAACATAAAGGCAATCATCATTGAATATGTTGGCAAATGTTTGACATGTTCTAGAGTTAAGGCAGAATGTCAGAAGCCATCCGGATTACTGGTACAACCGGAGATTCCTATGTGGAAGTGGGAGAGAATAACAATGGACTTCGTTACAAAACTGCACAGAACCTCAAACGGACATGACACAATCTGGGTCATTGTCGATCGCCTTACCAAATTCGCACATTTCATCCCTACCCGAGAAACAGATAGTATGAAAATCCTTACAAGGTTATACATCAAAGAAATAGTCTCCCGGCATGGAGTGTCAATATCTATCATCTCAGACCGTGACAGTCATTTCACATCCAAATTCTGGCAATCATTACAAAGTGCTTTGGGTACTCAATTAGACATGAGTATGGCATATCATCCCGAAACTGATGGACAAAGTGAAAGAACCATCCAAACCTCCAAAGACATGCTTCGAGCCTGTGTTATAGATTTTGGAAAAGGATGAGAAAGACACTTACCATTAGTAGAATTTTCTTACAAAAACAGTTACCATGCCAGTATTAAGGCAGCACCATTTGAGGCACTTTATGGTTGAAAGTGCATATCACCTGTTTACTGGGCCGAAGTTGGAGATATTCAACTTACGGGACCAGAAATAATCCATGAAACCACTAAAAAGATAATGCAAATTCAACAATGCTTGCAAGCTTCAAAAGATCGACATAGAAGTTACGCTAATGTAAGGCGAAAGCCTTTAGAATTTCAAGTTGAAGATCGTGTTATCTTAAAAGTGTCACCTTGTAAAGGTATCATCCGATTCAGAAAACGAGGAAAGCTTAATCCCCAGTACATTGGACCTTTCAAAATCCTTGAACGGATTGGCCTAGTGGCATATAAACTTGAGCTTCCTGAAGAGCTCAGTAATGTCCACAGTACTTTCCACGTTTCTAATATAAAGAAATGCTTATCAAATGAATCTCTTATCATTCCAATGAAAGAGCTTTGGCTTGATGACAAACTCAACTTTGTGGAAGAACCAGTGGAGATTATGGATCGAGAAGTCAAGCAACTGAAACAAAGTCGTATTCCTATAGTCAAAGTAAGATGGAACTCTAAAAGAGAACCAGAATTTACGTGGGAACGCAAAGATCAAATTCGTGCCAAGTATCCACATCTGTTTTCAAGCATCACTCCGGCATCCAACTAAATCTCGGGACGAGATTTCTTTTAAGGGAGGGAGACTATAACAACCCATAATTTTCATCACTGTAATTATCCATGTATTAAACTAGATGCACTGTAATATCCATCTATTATATATACCACATTTTTACAGGGAAATTTTTGCTTTATCTCATTATGCAACGTAACTTGCATCTCTAAAGTAAACGAGCTCACGCAACCTACTTATGCCAATTTTATCTATGTTTATATCATGTAAACATCCTAATATGTCAAGTCTATATCTTAATATCATTTTTACCAAGTACATTATCCATTTAACGTACCATTTACAACGTATCTTTGACTCCATCCATTCTTTGACTAACAGATCTTGAGTAGAGTTAGAGTTCTTCTTATTGAAAGTTTCTCAACAAGCTTTGATACCACTTGTTGATCCCTTTTGAACAGATCTCACTTAGCTTCTTAAAGCCTAGTTGTATTAGATAGATCAAAAACAACTATAATAGAACTAAGATTGTGAATACTACAAACTATGCGGAAACTAGTTTGTAATACTAAGAAGAACAGTGAAACAGTAAAACAAGATCTTGCTAAACTTTCAATATATTGAACACAATCAAAGTTACAGAATAACCTTGAAACTATGAATGCTAACTATTAGAAAATGATTTCTAGATCTATATAAAACTAATATGAAAACTGATATCTAGATCTATGCATTAGGGTTACTTTTATACACTAAGGAAAACCCTAATGGGCTTATTAAACGCTTGAAGTGGTCAATGCGTATCTATTCCTAATATATCTCATGCATATCACTTTAGCAGTACTAACTATATAACTAACAGTACTAATAAACTAACAGTACTAACACTTTGTATTGGCAGTACTAAGTATAACACTAACAGTATTAATAACTTATCTAATCTTCATCAGCAGTAGTTTCTTCAACCAACAGTAGAAACTTAAGAAGCATTTATTCCTAACAGATGCGGATCAAATGTCATAAGAATCCTTAAAAGAAAAGGATATTGTATCTATACCGATAGGAAACGCAAACAAAAGAGTCAACAAAGCATACCAAGATAAAAGGAACACATATCGGATAATAATACGTTTCAAGATTGATAAATGAGAAAGATAGAATTCTTATACCAATAATCGACTTTAGTCGAAAGAACCAACTAAATACTGTTTTTATAAAAATTCATTTTGAAACAATAAAGACAATCGTTTTAAATAAAAAAAAATCATTTTAAAAAAATCATCTTAAATATAATCTTTAAAAAAATCATTTTAAACATGGTTTTTACAAAAAAATCAATAGATGGTTATAAAAAATGTATCGCATTTTACCAATATAAATCATTTTAAACATACTTTTCATAAAATAAAATTTATCAAAAACAAACTTATAAAAATGAAAAGATTATCTTAAACATAGTTTTGACACTCAACCAATATCACATCGTTTTCATAAAAATCATTGTAAACGTAGTTTTTATAAAAAATAAAGAGACAGTCATATAAAAGCGCTTATCACAACGTATTCTTAAAATTATTTCAAGAATAGTTTTCCCCAAACACCACCAAGATATACTTCAAAAGGATTTTCATAGCTCGACATCAGTATAAAATATATTACTCAAACAAAGGACATCGTAATACCAAAAGGGATTGTAAAATACCGTAAAGACTCTAACACAATTCTAGTGTTTGAAAGCGAAAGAAAGTACCAGGAACCATATAGTCGTAATAACAGTGAAGCGAACACGCACAAGAGAAATTGATACAAAGACATTATGAACCAAAAGGAAAGAACATAAAGACTCATCCGTACTCACGATCAAAAGAAAAAACATAGAAAAACGTCGGTACTAACATGCCGCAACATGTTATGAAAACCAAAGGATATATAAAGAACGGAGTAATGATCCGCACTAATATGTTAGGAACAATTAGTGCTTAAAAGAAAATTTTGATACTCATACAAGTAATCAATGCAACGAAAGAACCAATTAAACGCACCAATATCCAAAGAAGCAGATCCGAACAACCAATATACATCAAGACGCCGAATAGGATAGATAGGAGATCCATACTAACATGGTACGAGCAAGGGATGCAAAACTTAGAGTTAGAAATCCGAACGAAGTATTGAGCAAACGAACAAACCCAATAATCATAATAGTAGCAACAACAGGTATCCGGGGTATCAGCAAGCGATAGATAGAAGGGAAACTTACTGACTACGTAACTATTCATAATACAACCGAACATAATGCAACATCTTATACTACCATCTAAAAAGCAAACACCAATCAATGCAATCATGGTCACAAGTCTACGTGTGTGATGCCTTTATAATTATGTTGGTCACCCATAATTATAAGTGCATCCTTTCACACGTGTACTTACTTTCAAGACTACAAATCTCAATGATAATACACATATATGCACATATACCACATTGCACATCTTAAACTACTCCAAAATAACACAGAAACGATGCTCCATCAAAGCAATATTTATTTATATAAAAATAAATTGAAAACGACAGAAAGAAAATGACGGTCTTGAAGCGCCTAAAAATATGTAATATCCGAAAGAAATTAATCGATAGCAACGTGTCAAGGTAAAAGATAGGATAAAGAGATATGAGTCGACCTCCTTCTCCGACTCTTCTAACTAACCTTCCTCATTCGGTTCCTCGAGAGGCTCCTCCTCAATTGGCTCCTCTTTTAGATCTTCTGATATCGAGTAGCCCGTGTGTCGAAATAAAACTTAGAAAAATGCAAGAAAACAAAATGCCTAGATAGCTAAACACATAGATCCTATTATGCATCTATAAGAAGGACTCCTAGGTTATAGTCTAGGTCAAACCACCTACTTCTCTATAACCAAGGGCTCTGATACAAATCTGTCACACCCCGCCAAGGCAGAAACACGAGGCGTAACATCATGGGTATCATCAAAACACATTGATGTCAACAATAAAGAATGTATAAAATGCATTATATTGAAAATAAGGTGTTATGACGATACCAAACACAAGAGGGGTCTTGTATTGAGGTTAATCGCACACAAAATACATAGACAAAGAAAATAAATCCAAACTAAACATCATAGCAAATCAAAATATCCGAAGTATAAAAATCTACAATGAAGACTCCAGAAAAGAAGACTCTATCATGCAATTCCTAAGGTCTATCTAGCCACGAATCTTAACATCCTTAACTTCGCTATGCTCACCTAAAAATGATGCTTAAAATGTCAACAATAATATTGGTGAGAATCGTAGGTTTTAGACACCCAATAATACTCGCTTTTACTGTGATTATCAAAACAAAGTTGGACAACAATGAACTATCATGAACCTATGCTAGCATGCCACCAAAATCAAATCAACATATCCACAAACATAATTTCCCATTCGGGCTTAGAATAGCTGGCACTATAAGCAACCAAGCTTACCAAGAATGAATCACACAGCATATCACATTAGGTAGGCGTACCCATTCGATCCACAACCAACACAATATGGGTAGGCGTACCCCTCCAATCCAATAATCATGAAGCACGAGGTAGACGTACCTTTTCTGATCCCAAATAACACATGTATCACATAGTCATATAATGTCCAAAAGCAATTTAAAATACATAATCACAGCTATAAAACATTTCAAAACATATTTTGCATCATTTCCATCCTAAGAAAAACATAAAAATAGGACTATGAAACTCACCTGATGCACAACTACTTCATAATATCCTTGCAATCAACTAAACACAAATAAAATCCTTGTTACACGTAATTAGGCTAAATGCCCAAGACGATGTAACAATCAATTGATGCACTACTAAGTTTATATTATGATTATAAACCCTTTTACCATACTTCCTATATCTCACTTATATTGTAAATACCTTTAATCATTTATTCTTGTTTTCCAGATTTTTAGCAGAATTTTGTAGTCACTTTATGACTACAAATAAAATACTAAATCATCAAATTGACTTTCCCCTTTCATTCCCTACCTTCTCAATGGGTTATGAACTACTGTGATTTAAAAAAACATTGAGCGTAACTATTTTATAAAAATTCAACATCATAAAGTACTCAAATTCGGATCTGAACGCACACCAAAAAGTTTGATTTTTCTAAAAATATTTAGACAATGAATTAGGACTTGTGCTTTGAGCTGGAGTTAATAGACACATAAAATATGACCTCTGATTTTTCCTAAGCCTTAACTCAACTTTTAAGTAGGGGTTTTACTCTCCAAAATTAGACCCAAATTTGATCCGAATTTACTATTTTGATAACTTTTCTTGCAAAAATTATTTGACTAACTTCCCGATGTTAAAACCTTTCGGGGCCAGACTTTTTGGAAACTAGACTCTCTAAACTTCAATTTAGGTGTAAGATTTAACCCAAGATCCGATTTTATCATTGAGATATCATTCAATCACACAACCCAAAATTCTGTCAAACCCTAACTTTCAATTTAACGCGATCTAACCTAAACCGCTTACACTCACATGCTCTTAATCTAATCCCGAACACTCCCATATTGTTTTTTATTATTATATTATAGAAATTTTATGAACCCTAATTCCACCAATTAATTTTATAAACCCGATTACACACGAATCAACACCTTTAATCTTGATAAAAAAAATTCTTCTTTGGGGGTTTCGACTGAACACAAGAACAAGTGGAGAAGAAAAGTGATTTAGGGTTTTCTTGATTTTGTATTTATAGTACCTAGTTTCCTAATTGTAGTCAAATTAGTTTTCCTTTTTTCCTTTAAGCCAATCCAACCACATCCCTTTTATAAAATTATTATTTTTATTTATTTTTTTATAAACTTTCATTCTCCCCCTCCTATATATATGTTATATATTTTTTTAAATACAAAACTATTTACTACTTATTTACCTTAAATACTTAAATAAATACATAACTTAAAATAAACACTTACACTACTTATTATTATTTTTCCCCAAATTATTATTTACTTATTACTTCATAAATAAATTATAAAATCTCAATTCACTAATTAATCTCAACTCAAAATTTAACGATACATACTTCTTCAATTTTACCGATGATAAAATAACGAAAATCACTATACTTCTGAAATCTCCATCAGATACGAAATGAAATGACTAAATCATTCATTTCTACTATCACAAACACTTATAATAGCACGAATATCATAACACACACATCATCAATTCATCTTAAGCACATAAAACCAAACTCATAAAACTAGGCAAGTTAACACTAATGGTTAAACTAACCTCACTTAAATCACGGTTGTCACAAGGTATGGTTCCCTTTGAGAAGTCATTGTCGATCTGGAATGCAAAGTCTTCCCAGATAAGTTCAACAAAATCAACATTCTTGCAGAGATACATCCCCCACAAAATTTGAGCTCTTGACAACCTAAGGTTATCAAGTCCAGTGGTTTTCCCGAAAATGCACCTGTTGATGACTGTTGGGTTTAAAAGACTTCAAGATATTCTTAGAGTTACTGCTGCTCAGGTATATATTAGTGATGTCAAGCATAACTTAGTGCTGATGATAATACTAATGAAAATTATGCTAAGTTGTTAGTACTGGTAGTATAAAAGTTACTACTGCTAGTTACTACTTATGTATAGTTAGTATAAATTTACTGCTGCTAGTAGAAGTTAAGATTGCTCAGAGATGAAGACTGAAAATATACTAAGTATTTACTACTGCTAGTACAAAAGTTAGTACTGCTAGTATATGTTAGTACTGCTAGAGTAAACTTCTAAGTAGTTAATGCTGCTTGTGTTCAGTTACAACTGCTGAGTGGTTACTACTGCTGGAAGGAATATGCTGACAGAGATGAGATCAAAGATTAATTAGAGAACAAGAATACTTACGAAGATAAGTATTAGTTATTTGTAAAGAAGATATGTATAACTTATGTTTTTAAGAGATTACGTTTATTTATAGAAAAGATCTTGATAAGTTAGGAAAGTATTGTAAGCCTTGTGGGACTCCTTGGTGTATAAAAAGAGGTCCTAGGGCATAATGTTTGAAGTGCATCTTTGATATTCGTAGCTTTAAGGTTTTGTAAACCCTAACACTATTAAGAGTGTTCGTTTTATATTGAGGCTGAATGTTTGGTAATCTATCTTGTTATTGATTTTGTTACTGTTTTATTAGAATTCTTCTTAGTATCATTGACTAGATTCCGCATAGTCTTTGATATTCATAATCAAAGTTTCTACCATAGTTGTCTTGAATTTATTCAATATAACTAAGCTTCTTACAAGCTAAAGCAAGATCTATTCAAGTGAGATCAACAAGTGGTATCAGAGCTTGTTGAGAAACTTTGAATTAGAAGAAATAATCTACACATATCAGAACTATTTGTTTGTGAAAACATGGAGGCATGATCTTCAACAATGGTTACTGCTGTAAAACTTCCAGTACTCAATCCAGGAGAATTTGAATTTTGGAAAATAAGGATAGAACAGTACTTCTTAATAACAGATTATGCTCATTGGGAAGTAATAGTAAATGGAGACTCATCTCCACCAAAGAGAACTGTTGATGGTGTTGAGCAAACATATCCTCCTACAACTGCAGAGGAGAAGTTAGCAAGGAAGAATGAGTTAAAAGAAAGAGGTACACTGTTGATAGCTCTTCCAAATGAACATCAACTAAAGTTTAATACCTACAAATGTGCCAAGACTCTGATGGAAGCCATATAGAAAAGGTTTGGAGGTAATAAGGAGTCAAAGAAAACTTAGAAGACATTCCTAAAGCAATAGTATGAGAATTTCAATGGATCAAGCTCAGAAGGACTTGATCAAACCTATGATAAGCTTCAAAAGCTTATCAGTTAGCTAGAGATTCTGGGTGAAACTATTTCTCAATAAGATACGAATCTGAAGTTTTTAAGAAGTCTCCCATCAGAATGGAAGACTCATACCTTGATCTGGAGAAACAAACTTGATTTAGACACCTTAAGCATGGATGACCTATACAAAAATATAAAGATTTATGAAACTAAAGTTAAAGGGTCATCAAGCTCAAACCAAAATTCACAGAATGTGGCTTTTGTGACTTCCAATAACTCTGGCAGTTTCAATCAAGCTTATGGTTTTAACTTTGCCAATACTGATAGTATGAGTGATGTTGTGATCTATTCTTTCTTTGCAAACCAATCTAACAGTCCACAATTAAATGATGAGGACTTACAACAAATTGATGCTGATGACTTGGAAGAGATAGATCTAAAGTGGCAGATGGCTATGTTGACCATGAGAGCCAGAAGATTTCTAAATAAGACTGGAAGGAAGATTAATCCAAATGGTTCTGAGACCATAGGGTTTAACAAATCAAAGGTGGAATGTTATAACTGTCATAAAAAGGGTCATTTTTCAAAGGAATGCAAGGCTCTAAGGGAGAACAGGAACAGAGAACCTGTAAGGAGGAATGTGACAGTGGAAAAAATAGAGACAAAAGCTTTGGTAGCTCAAAATGGACTTGGATATGACTGGAGTGATCAGGCTGAAGAAGGACCTACAAACTTTGCACTTATGGCATATAAATCTTTATGTTCTTCAAGTTCTTTAAGCTCAGATTCTAAGGTATCTACTTGTTCTAAAGCATGTTTAAGATCTTATGAAACTCTCAAAGAACATTATGATAATCTAACAAAAGATTTTAATAAGTCTCAATTAAATGTAGGTGCTTATAAAGCAGGTCTAGAATCTGTAAAGGCTAGACTAGATGTGTATAAAAAGAATGAGGTTGTTTTTGAAGAAGACATAAAAATTTTAAAACTTGATATTAAGCTGAGAGATAATGCACTAACAGAGCTTAGAAAGAAATTTGAAAAAGGTGAAAAGGAAAGAGATGATTTAAAACTTACCTTAAAAATGTTTGGAAATTCATCTAAAAATCTAAGCAAACTGTTAGAGATTCAAGTAAGTGATAAGTTCAAGACTGGTGTAGGGTTTGATAGTCAAGTGGTTGATAGTCATGTGTTTGATGGTCAGGAAAATGAAAGGTACAAAACAAGTGAAGGGTATCATGTTGTTCCCCCTCCCTATACTAGGAACTTCATGCCCATTAAATATGATCTGGTACTGGCTAATGAGGGAGAATATGTTTTTAGTGAGTCAGTAACTAGTATACCTGATTTTGCAACAAGAGAAGCTAAGAATAGTGTGTCAAAACCTAAGTCTGTTGTTGAACCTCTTATTGAAGACTGGATATCTAACAGTAAGGATGAGAATGAGACTGAGTTTAAATCTAAGCAAAGAAAACCTAGTTTTGCCAAAATAGAATTTGTTAAATCTAATGAGCATGTGAAAACACCTAAGGAGTCTGTTAAGAAGGTAGAGAACAAAAGGCAAGCTAAATACCCTAAGAAAACAGTCAAAGCCCTAGAGATAACCAGAGAAACTGGAATAACTTGATGACTTAGAAATTAGGAAGTAATTTTGAGTTTAAAAATAAAGCTTGTTATGAATGTGGCAGTTTTAATCATTTGATCAAAGATTTTGATTTGTATGAAAAGAAAATGGTAGAGAAAACTGTATGGAACAATGCTAGAAGGACAAATCATCAAAATTCTCAAAGAATGACTTACCCTCATCCAAAAGGAAAATTTGTTCCAAAAGCAGTCTTAATAAAATCTGGCATTAAAACACTTAATACTGCTGGGCAAAACTTTTCAAAAGCAACAGTATAAGTTAATACTGCCAGACCAATTAATACTGCCTACCCAAGACCAACAATGAATAGTGCAAGGACAGCATCAAATATTTTTAATAGAGCACATACACATGTTAGAAGGCCCTTTAACAAGTCTACAAATAATAGGAACAGTAATTAAAAAGAAAAAGTTAACACTGTTAAGGGAGATGTTACTACTGCTGGGCCAAAAGCAGTAGTAAGTGATAATAAGGGAAATGAGGTTAATGCTGTTAAGGCCTCAGCATGTTAGGTTTGGATACCAAAGCAAAAGGTTTTAGACTATGTCTCCAGACACAATGGTGCATCAATGAATTTTAAAAGATTTAACTATGTTGATGCACAAGGCAGATCCAAGTCTGTAATGGCTTGGGTCCCCAAGAGAGCCTGATTCTCTTATTTTTGTGTAGGGTAATCCACAGCTAGAATTACAAGAAAAATTAATAATTGACAGTGAATGCTCTAGGCACATGACTAGAAACATGTCCTACCTCTCAAATTATGAAGAAATTGATGGTGGATTTGTTGCATTTGGAGGAGATCCTAAAGGAGGTAGAATCACTAGTAAAGGTAAAATCAGTACAGGTAAATTAGATTTTGACGATGTGTACTTTGTTAAGGAGCTTAAGTTTAACCTTTTTAGTGTCTTGCAAATGTGTGACAAGAAAAACAATGTTCTTTTTACAGACACTGAATGTGTTGTTTTGTCTCCTGACTTTAAGCTACTTGATGAAAATCATGTCTTGCTTAGAGTTCCTAGAAAAGATAACATGTACAGTGGTGATTTAAAGAATATTGTTCCTTCAGGAGGTCTAACTTCTCTCTTTGCAAATGCCACATTAGATGAATCTAATCTCTTGCATAGAAGGCTTGGGCATATAAATTTCAAAATACTGAACAAACTAGTGAGGGGAAACCTTGTCAGAGGTTTACCTTCAAAGATTTTTGAAAATAATCACACATGTGTTGCTTGTCAAAAAGGAAAGCAAAATAAAGACTCTTGTAAGACCAAGACTGTAAGCTCAATCAGCCAACCATTACAAATGTTGCATATGGATTTGTTTGGGCCAACATTTATAAAGAGTCTAATGAAAAAGGTATACTGCCTAGTTATCACAGATGACTATAGTAGGTTTAGTTGGGTTTTCTTTTTAGCCACTAAAGATGAAACTAGTGAAATCCTTAAAACATTTATTACAGGCATAGAAAATCTAATAGACCTTAAGGTGAAAGTAATCGGATGTGACAATGGAACTGCATTCAAGAATAAGGTCATGAACCAGTTCTGTGAAATAAAGGGTATTAAGAGGGAATTTAGTGTTACTAGAACTCCACAACAAAATAGAGTAGCAGAAAGGAAAAATAGGACACTAATAGAGGTTGCTAGGACTATGCTAGCTGATTCAAAATTGCTAATAACGTTTTGGGCTAAAGCATTTAATACTGTTTGTTATGCTAAAAATAGGGTGTTAGTTGTCAAGCCTCACAACAAGACCCCCTATGAACTTTTTCTAGGTTGAAAACATGCCTTAAGCTTCATGAGATCATTTGGGTGTCCTGTTACTATTCTTAATACATTAGATCACCTAGGAAAGTTTAATGGAAAGATTGATGAAGGATTCTTTATAGGATACTCTACTAATAGCAAAGCATACAGGGTATTTAATAGTAGAACTAGGATAGTGCAAGAGAACCTGCATGTTAAGTTTAGTGAAGAAACACCTAATATTGTAGGAAATGGACCTAATTGGCTTTTTGATATAGATGCTCTAACAATATCTATGAATTATAAGCCAGTTGTTACAGGGAATCAAACTAGTGGTAATGTAGGTATCAAAGAAAACATTGATGCAGGTTAAGCTAGGAAGAAGATAGTACCTGATCAAGAGTATATACTACTACCATTGTTGACATCTGATCTATCACTCTCTAAAAATTTAAAGGATTCTCCTAATGCTGGATTCAAACCATCAGGGTAGGAGGAAAAGATAGATTCTGAACATCAATAAAATGAAGATAGTGAGGTGCCAAATACACAGGAGCCAAGAGTTAATTAAGAGCAGGATGCAAATGTCAACAGCACTAACAACATTAATACTGTTAATCTAACTGTTAGTGTTGCTGACATAGAAAATAATGTTGTTGATGAGAATATAGTCTATAGATGTATTGATGATCCAAATATGCCTAATTTGGAAGAGATTGTCTATTCTGATGATGATGAAGAAGTTGGTGCAGAGGCTGACATGAATAATTTGGCTACAAATGTGCCTGTCAGTCCTATTGCAACTATAAGAGTTCACACGGATCATCCACTTAAACAAATCATTAGAGTTATACATTTAACACCTCAAACTAGAAGGATGACAAAGAATGTGACTGAACATTGTATGTTTAGTTCAGTGCAACAGAGAATCAACCATAAAGGTTTTCAAAATTGTTTGTTTGCTTGTTTTCTATCACAAGTAGAACCCAAAAAGGTGATCCAAGCTTTGATAGATCCAAGCTGGATAGAATTAATGCAGGATAAGCTTCTACAATTTAAATTATAGAAGGTTTAGACTTTGGTTGATTTACCATATGGCAAGAGGGCCGTTGGTACTAAATGGGTGTACAGAAACAAGAAAGATGATAGAGGTATAATGGTTAGAAACAAGGCAAGACTGGTGGCACAAGGTTACACCCAAGAAGAAGGAATTGATTATGATGAGGTTTTTGCTCCTGTTGCTAGGATAAAAGCAATCAGGTTATTTTTGGCCTATGCATCGTTTATGAGGTTTATTGTGTACCAGATGGATGTGAAGAGTACCTTTTTATATGGTACTATTGAAGAGGAGGTGTATGTGTGCCAACCTCCTGGTTTTGAAGATCCACAATTCCCTGACATAGTTTATAAGGTTGAAAAAGCTTTATATAGTCTACATTAAGCTCCTAGAGCCTGGTATGAGACCTTGTCTACCTACTTATTAAAAAATGGATTTAGAAGAGGCACTATAGATAAGACTTTGTTCATCAAGTAGGACAATGGTGATTTCCTTATAGTACAGGTGTTTGGTTAATGACACAGCTTTGTGTACTACAAAGAAGTCTTTATGTGTTGAGTTGAGCAGGTGATGAATAAAGAGATTCAGATGTGTTAATACTGGGGGTGTTACTTTCTTCTTAGAGGTTACAGTGAAGCAGAACGATGATGGAATTTCATCACCTAGACAAGTAGGGGTGAATATTGAAGAAGTTGATGATTTAGATGTTTCCAATTTTTACAGATCGATGACTTGGATCCATGATGTACTGACAGTTTTAGGACATGACATAATGTTTGCTGAGTTGTGCTTTGCAAGGTTCAAGTTACTCCTAAAGGTTTCAACCTCTTCATGTTGTGATGAGGATCTTTAGATACTTGAAAGGACAACCTAAATTGGGCCTTTGGTATCCTAGAGATTCAACATTTGACTTGGAAGCTTTTTCAGATAGTGATTATGCTGGAGCTAGCCTTGACAGGAAATCCACAACAGGAGGTTGTCAATTTCTTGGCAAAAGGTTGATTTCATGGCAATGTAAAAAGCAGACTATTGTTGCCAACTCAACAACTGAAGTAGAATATGTTGCTGCTGCTAATTGTTATGGACAGGTGTTATGGGTTCAAAATTAAATGCTTGATTATAGGTTCAACTTTATGAACACCAAGATTTACATTGATAATGAAAGTATAATCTGTATTGTGAAAAATCCAGTGTTTCACTCTAAAACCAAGCACATAGAGATTAGGCACCATTTCATCAAAGATTCTTATGAAAAGAAGTTGATTCAAGTGATCAAGATTCACACATACCACAATGTTGCAGATCTTCTCACAAAGGCTTTTGATGTTAGCAGGTTTAACTTTTTGATTGCTAGCATTGGATTACTTAATCTCTGAAGTATTGTTTAAGGGGAAGATAAGATTGGATGAAAGGGAATGTATCATTAAGCCGAAGTGGGTGAAGGTTCTAGATAACCCACCGATCCCCAACACACATCCACATCTGCTCAGCTCTCTAATGAAGAACCAATCAATGTTTTATCATCATCTCAACTAAAAAAGACCCACAAACCTAGAAAAGCCTAAAGGACCACTATGATATCTCAGTCTAGTAGACCTATTCACCTTGTTGCAGATGAGACTGTCATTAAGGAGTGGGAAGACAAAATGGAAAGGGATGCTACTACTGTTTCTAGCTTAGAAGCAAAGCAGGACAGTGGTAACATAAATAGGACCCAATCCATGGTAATACTTAATGAGTTTTTTTCTCAGGGAACTGATTTAGGTAGTGGTCCCAGTTGCCAAGATACCATATTATGGGGTGCAGAAGCTCAAATTAGGTTTGAGGCTTCATCTAAACAGTCCAATGATCCACCTCTCTCAAGAGTTAACACACTTAGAAGTGGGGAGGACAGCATGAAACTAAAGGAATTAATGGAATTTTGTACCAAACTGTCTGTTAGGGCTTTTGATTTGTGATATAAAAACAGATAGAGTGAATTGGTGAGAAAAAATGAGAGATATAGTGAGCTAAAAAAATAGAAAGAGAGTTATGTGATATAAAAACAGATAGAGTGAATTGGTGAGAAAAAGAAATGAGAGATATAGTAAGCTAAAAAAAATAGAAAGAGAGTTATGTGATATAAAAACAGATAGAGTGATTTGGTGAGAAAAAGAAATAAGAGATATTGTGAGATCAAAAACAGAAAGAGAGCTTGTGAGAGTCTAAATTCATGATGGAAATGCTTTTTGGAATGCAATTGGAGTTAAGGTTGGTGTATCAAAGTTAATGCTGCTAAGCTTAAACTTACTACTGCCAATACTAGTTTATGTTGCTAGGCATTCACTTACTGCTGTTAGGCATAAGTTAATGCTGCCAGGCATAACTTACTACTACTGGGTTAGTTAATACTGTTAGGCTTAACTTAATGCTGCTAGTTTAAATTAATGTTATTGAGGGTGATTTCATAAATACTTCGATTAAGGGTTTTAATCGCTCATTCAATAGATTTTACACCTTGATATATTCTCTAATCGTAAACCCTAACTTAATTTCATCTTTAATCATCAAAACCCATCATAATGTCGACCCTAAAGTTTGCTGAAACTCATAATTTGGTTGTGTTCTTAGAAAAACCCAAAGAAAGTAATAGGTTTGAAGGCATTGTTGATTTTCTAAATGCAAGTTCTATCAAGTATGCGTTAATGGTTAATCCTACAGTATATGAATCATGCATTCAATAGTTCTAGGCAACTGCTAAGACTACAGCCTAGAATGAATTTAGTAGCACTGTGGCATCTGCTATCATATGTCTTGCCACAAACCAAAAATTCTACTTTTCCAAGTACATTTTTGACAATATGGTGAAGCACTTAGAGGGTGGGGTTAAATTTCTCATGTACCAAAGGTTTGTGCAAGTCTTCCTGGACAAACAAGTTGAGGGGATGACCAGACATAAAGAGGTTTATGTTATACCTTCCCACACCAAGAAGGTGTTTGCTAATATGAAGAGACCAGGAAAGGGTTTTTCTGGAAGAGTCACACCTCTATTCCCAACAATGATGGTTCAAGCTCCAGAAGACATAGGTGAAGATTTAGTTGCTCCTTTTGATTCCCATTCCACACCCATTATTTCTCAATCATCATCATCTAAACCTCAAAAGAAGAAGTCAAGGAGGAAACAGAGGAAAGACAGTAGTCCTACAGAGCCTGTCACTGATAAGGCTCATGTATCTACCCCTTCCTATGATCCACCTCAAAGTGGTGAGGATAGTATGTGATACGCTCTTCGAATACGCTATACGTAAATATATATAGTATATAAGGATTATATCAAATAATAGTATAGTAAGTATTTTCCGTCGGGTTCTAGAAACAAACTTTTAACCAAAGTTGTCTCAAAACCCTCCCGGGTCGTTTTCCCTCGACGAAGCGTGAATTGAGAATCGGTTAAGTCCGTGATCGCGCGTTTTGATTAGTATTAAAGATTTTTGATTTGGGTTTTGTAAATCCTACTAAATATAAATGACAAGTAGATAAATGCACGAAAATAAGTAAACAAGAAATGGAAATTAAACACGTAAGCATTAAAACGTCAGGAATTTAAAACGCGACATTTAAAACCTAAATTATCAAAAATTATTCCTAAAACTATTTTTATACTATTTCTAATCCTAATTTACTAACTACTTATAAAAAGCTAAGGAAATTCTAAAACGAGGGTGCTTAAAGTTAAAATTAAAGAAAACGAGAACGGGAACGAAATCTCGTTCTTTAAAAAGTGAAATTTCAAAATATTAACCCTACGAAAGTAAATTTCAAACCTAAGCTTAAAATATGATAAAAGAAAATTTTAGAATTTTTTTTTTTTGACTTTTATTTTATTTTTTATGAATTAAAAACAGTTTTGAAAAGAAAATTTAATTAAAAATAGTAAACAAATTGGGAAAAATCTGAAAAAATGCAGAAAAGTAGCTTAAAGAATGTTGGTTTTAAGAAAAATAAAAGTGAGAAAACAGCTTATCTAAATAAGTTGTTATAAGCAGAAAAGAGCTTATAAGCTTAAAAGGCTAAAAAGACTATAAAAGATTAATTATCCAAGAATAAACTAAAAAAGACCTTAGGGCGGTTGGTTTGTGTGTGCGTGTGTGATTTATAAAAGGGTGAGACTAGGTTGAGGTCGGGGGTTCGAGTCTTGCTCACCCCCAACTTCCTTGGTTTCCCCTTTTTTTATTTTTGCAAAAACCTAAAAAGCAAAGTTGTAAAACAGATAAAAATAAGCCATTTTTGTGAAAACAACTCTTTTTGAAAGTCACTAATAAGCTAGAAATTAGCTTAAAATCCAAACAGAAAATACTTAACTATTTTTTCTACTTTTTTGAAAACTTAATAAGCTCAAAACTAAGATAAGCTAAAACTAAGACTTAATAAGCTATAAGCAATTAACTTCTAACCTAATAAGCAAATTCCAAAAGCTATAAGCTAAAATCAAATTAAGCACTTAAGAGAAAACTTCTATGAAAACAGACAACCAGCAGATTTTGAGCTTATTTTTAAGCATTCAAACAGAACCTTATGGCAATAAGCCCTATACCTACTTAAACCTTGACCTAAAAGCTACTTGAAACAGCTTTTGAAAACTATTTTGAAAATCAAATGCTTAATGAAAAAGCTAATTGAAAAAGCTAAAAATTCATTTTACTCTACTTTTGTTTATTGAATTAAAAGACAAAGAGCAAAATTGCAGATCTAAAACAAGTATTCAAATAAGCTTTTTAAACTAAAATAAGCCCTAATCTATCTAGAATGGCCTAAAATCTATTTGAGCTATAAAAATCAAAACCTAAAAACTACTTTTACTTGCTGAATTTTAAGCTTTAAAATGGTTATTTGTCTGTTTTTATGAACTGATGCAGTTTGCACTTAAATGACCAAATCTTAAAATTAACAAATGTAGGCTTAAGGATTAGCTTCTAGCATTTATAAAACACCAAAATAACAACAAATTCACTGAAGTTAACAGCTAGAAAAGACTAGAGCTTAAAATGCATCTTAAACTGAATTAGTGATTACAAATGCTAACTACTTCTAACAAACTTTTGAAAACTTGATTAAATATAACAAAGTCCTTAAAAACTAATCTTATAAACCTTAATATGATATTTAAAATTAATCTAAAGGACCAAATGGTTTCAAGAAGTACTAACTTGAGTTAGTACTGCTTGAACCAAACACCCCTTTAAATATCTCAAACACATATTCAGCTTATAAAATCAAGAGATACAGCTTAAAACTCAGGTACCAGAAACTAGAAAGCTTATTATAAACCTAATGAACATATTTAAACAGTTAAATAAGCAGAAATCATAAACTATAAGCTAATGCTACTATTTTTGGTTTTTATGACTGTTTTATAAAAACTACTTGCAGACTAAAATTTAAACTAGCAAATGAACATTTTAAGCTTTAATCAACAATAACAAACAAACTTAAGCTAAATTCAACAATGATAAGCAAATAATAAGCAGAAAAGTCTTTGAGCTAAAATTAAAGTAAAAGAAATTGTGAACCTTTATCCCTTGCTAAAATAGGGATCAAATAATCCTAATAAGCTGTATGACCTACCCAGCTTAAAAATAAGCATTCTAAAAACCCATAAGCTCTTCCAAATTTAGCTTATCATCCAAATTGAGCTTAAAATCCAAAATCCTTAATCAATAACTTTTGTAACTAAAAATCCAAACTCAAACAAGCTTAAATAAGCTTATTTAAGCTGATAAACTTAATAGAGAGTAATGTAGCTAATTAATAGCTTAACAGCTTATATTGAAATTACTTTAGCATGAATGAAAAAGGAAAAGTTAAAGCTCAAACAGAATTTTATTAAATGAAATAGAAGATTACATAAAAATAAATGACAATAAGCTGAAAAATAAGCTATAAGCTAATCTACACTACTACTCTACTCCTACTCCTCGATAATCCCTCCTGTGTGTGAAAATGCTTCTATTTATAACCATAAGTTGAAGCTTCTAGACCTCCCATACGCTCCCCCACTTTTAATCTTGACTCTTCAATCCTTGTTTGCCCTCCAAGTAATGATCTAAGTCATTCTTTGCCTTACACGTCCCATCCTCCAATCAAATTCGTTGGGATCGCCAACGTGGACTGCCAAATTGTCAGGGGTGTCAGAGGTGAGCTTCTAGAAGGGTGAATTTCACTTAAATGAAATTAATTTGGGCGAGGTAAATTTAGGGAAGACGGGTGAACAGTGAAAACTATTCCCCCCCCCTTTTCTTTATACGTCTTTTGTTTGACTGTGGGAAAAATGGGAGTTGACTTGGGCTCGGGTTTATATTAAAAGGGATTGGGCCGGTGTTTAGTTTATTTGGGCTTGGTTAAAAGGGTTAAGGGTAAATGGGTTTATGGTTAAAAGATAACGACCGTTAGTCCTTATTAGTTTTAAGGACTAACAAAGGACTAATGGTGTAAATTATTTTGGGACTTTCTGTGAAATTAATTTAACTTTAAGGGGCCTTTTGGTATTTCAAGGGTTTTGGCATTTTGTGGGTTGACCAAAGTTTGATAATTCCCGGCTCTTGTGCACTATTTCCTTCTCGTGTTCGGCTTTGTTCTTTTTTGCTTCGATTATGTCTATTTCTTTAATATCCGTCCCTGCACATACACAAACACAAAAACAAGCATATATTTGCCATTTTTATTATATTTTTGGTCTTTTGGGTTTGTTTTACAAGGTAAAAGGTATGTGTAAAATAGCACATACCAGTATGCAACGATTGAATTGATGAATTTATGTACCAGCCTACAAAAGAAAGTCCTTGATTTGGAGAAAGCCAAGACTGCTCAAGCAAAGGAGATTGCTAGCTTAAAGAAGAGAGTCAAGCAATTGGAAAAGAGAAGGTAGTTAAGAACTCCAGGGCTCAAGAGATTAAGGAAGGTTGGTTCAACTAGCAGGGTAGAATCCTCTAATGATGTCAGTTTGGGTGATCAAGAGGATGCATCCAAACTAGGGAGGAAAATTACTGATCTTGATGCTAATGCAGAAGTGACTTTGGTGGATGAGACTCAAGAGATGAATGATGACAACCTGATGTTTAATACAGATGTGTTAGAAGAGAAGGAAAAAGAAGTTGCTAAAAAGGAAGTTAGTACTGCTGATCCAGTTACTACTGCTGGTGAAGTAGTTACTACCGCTAATGTTGAAGCTACTACTGCCAATGCTCCAAGAACAACTATTGATCAGTTGACTCAGGCTCAGACTCTAATAGAAATCAAAGCAGCTAAACCCAAAGTTGTTACATCTGCTGCTACAACAACTACAACTACAAGACCCAAGGCTAGAGGGGTTGTAGTTCAAGAGCCAAGTAAATTCAAAACAACATCATCACCTTTACAAGCATCACAACTTCCACATGCTAAAGACAAAGGCAAGACAATAATGGTTGAGCCTGAAAGACCTTTGAAGAAGAAAGATCAAGTTGCTCTTGATGAAGAAATGGCTAGAAATCTTGAAGCTCGGATGCAAGTTGAACTTATAGAGGAAGAGAGGCTTGCAAGGCAAAAGGAAGAAGAAGCCAATATAGCTTTGATTGAATCATGGGATAACATGCAAGCTATGATGGAGGTAGACTTTGAATTAGCTCAGAGGCTACAAGCAGAAGAACAGGGAGAGATAACCATTAAGGAAAGATCAAGATTGTTTATAGAGCTCATGAACAGAAGAAAGAAACACTTTGCAAAGCTTAGAGCTGAAGAGATAAGAAGAAAGCCACCTACCAAAGCTCAAAAGAGAAATCAAATGTCCATCTATTTGAAAAATATGGCTGGATACAAACATAGTCAGTTGAAGAGCAAAAGCTATGATAAAATCTAGAAGTTGTTTGATAAGGAGATAAAAAGAGTAAATACTTTTGTGGACATGAATTCAGAAGTAGTGAAAGATAGTGAGATAAGAACAGAGGAATGTTCTAAAAGAGCAGGGGATGAACTTGAGTCTGATAAGTCAAAGAAGCAGAATATAGATGAGCATGTAGAAGCTGAAAAGGATGATGATCCAGAGGAGGAAGAAATGAAAAAGCATATGGAGATAGTTCAAGATAAAGAGGAAATAGCAATTGATGCTATACCTCTAGCCATAAAACCTCTAATGATTGTTGAATATTATATTGTTAAAGAAGGACAGAAGGGATTCTATCACTTGATGAGAGCTGATGGAAGTTTAAAAAGATATTCATTAATGATTAGGATGCTTCAGGGTATTGACAGAGAAGACTTAGAAACTCTCTGGAAGTTGGTCAAAGAAAAGCATGGAATAAACAGGCCAGTTGATGAATATGAAAGAGTGTTATTGGGTGATATGAAGGTAATATTTGAACCTGACATAAAAAGTAAAGTATGGAGGAGTCTACAAGGATACAAAGTGACTATTTGGAAGCTGTTTGATTCTTGTGGAGTGCACTTTGTAAGGTTTAAAAATCTTCATATATTTATGTTAGTTGAAAAGAGATATACCCTTACACCAATAACAATCTCAAACATGCTGAACAAAAAGCTTCAAGCTGGCCGTTGGAATAGGATGTGTTATCAACTACTCAAGCTCATGACAAAGCAGGGAAATGGTCAATGAAGTGTTTGAATGCATCCTCCTCCTGGTGATAGTGAAGACTTTTAATGAAACTTGAAGATTTAGAAGATGAACATCAAGTTTAGGGGAGGATTGTTGGGTTTAAAAGACTTCAAGATATATTCTTAGAGTTACTGGTGCTCAGGTATATATTAGTGCTATCAAGCATAACTTAGTGTTGCTAATAATACTAATGAAAATTATGGTAAGTAGTTAATATTGGTAGTATAAAAGTTACTACTGCTAGTTACTACTGCTAGTACAAAAGTTAGTACTGCTAGTATATGTTAGTACTGCTAGAGTAAACTTCTAAGTAGTTAATGCTGCTTGTGCTCGGTTACAATTGCTGAGTGATTACTATTGTTGGAAGGAATATGCTGACAGAGACGAGATCAAAGATTGATTGGAGAACAATAATACTTACGAAGATAAGTATTAGTTCTTTGTTAAGAAGATATGTATAACTTATATTTTTAAGAGATTACGTTTGTTTATAGAAAAGATCTTGATAAGTTAGGAAAGTGTTGTAAGCCTTGTGGGACTCCTTGGTGTATAAAAGGAGGTCCTAGGGCATAATGTTTGAAGTACATCTTTGATATTCGTAGCTTTAAGGTTTTGTAAACCCTAGTACTATTAAGAGTGTTCGTTTTATATTGAGGCTGAAAGTTTGGTAATCTGTCTTGTTATTGATTTTGTTATTGTTTTATTAGAATTCTTCTTAGTATCATTGACTAGATTCCACATAGTCTTTGATATTCATAATCAAAGTTTCTACCATAGTTGTCTTGAATTTATTCAATATAACTAAGCTTCTTACAAGCTAAAGCAAGATCCATTCAAGTGGGATCAACAATGACTACTACAAATCTTCCCCAGGGTTGATGCATGTTGTAACACCCTCAAAATAGGTCACATCGGAATGTTGACCGGGAGTGTTACTTCATAATACCATTGCTCAAGTCATGAGAGAACGACCTCCAACTGTGTCGTTTGAAAAGAAATTGATTTGGAAATTTCTTACTATATATATATATATATAATATAAATATAAATATATATAATAAGTAGTCCCAAAATATCAATAATAGTATAAGATAAGTATTCCGTGAGGATTATAGAAGATTACTTTTATCCAAAGTAAAATTCAAAACCTTCTCGGGTCGTTTTCCGACGAGGTGCGAATTTGAAAATCAAGGTAACGTTTGTGGACTAATGCTTGAATAATCAAAGATTTGATTTGGTTCCTAGTTCTACTAATAACATGCAAAAACAAGTAAAGGTAAACCTAAAACGAAAGCAATTAAGGCTAAAACACTAAAAACGATAACGGGATTCAAAACTCGTTCTTTAAAAAACTAAATTCTATAAATTTAACCCTACAAATGCAAATTTAATTTTTATAAATCCTAAATGATAAAAGAAAATTTAAAAAAAAAGATATTTTTTTGACTTTTATATTATTTATTATGAATTAAAAACGGATTTAATCTAAAAAATTAATAAAAAAATACTAAACTAATTTGGAAAATTTTGAAAAAATTGTGAAAAATACTTTGCACTATGCTAAACCTAAGAAAAATAAGACGGGTGAGACAGCTTATGTAAATAAGCTGTTAATAAGCTAATTAAGTCTGATAAGCTAAATGGACTAAAAGGTGTTATATAATTAATTATGCAATCTATAACCGGAAAAGACCCAAGGGCATGTTGTAGTAGAGGTGTGTGTTAAAACGTGGTTGAGTGAGGGAGAGGTCTCAGGTTCGAGCCTTGCTCACCTTGACTTCTTCTACACTCCCAATGTTTTTATTTTTGCTAAACTTTTTAATGGGCTTTTTAGATGAGCTTATAAGAATCACTTTTAATAAAGGTACTTATATTTTTTACCCACTAATAAGCTCAGAAAAGGGCTTAACAGGTCACAGACCTCAGAAGCTTAATAGCTTTTGAACCTTAACAGTTTGAAAGCAATAAGCTCTCAAAAGCTCCAATGAGTTCTACAAGTTACCAAAAAGGCTTAAACTAACTAAATAAGCACTCCTGGGCATACACTAATCAAACTTAACAAGCAATAAGCACTTAATTATCACTAAGCTACTAGCAGACTTAATCAAAAACTCAAGTCTTTCAAATAAGCTCAAACAAGCTTATCAAAACACAAATAAGCACAAAACTAACTTAAACCAACATAATAAGCAAATGCAGACAGAAATAAGCAAATCTCATAAGCCAATAAGCACTGAAAAGCAAATAAGCAACTATGGGCAAAAACTACTAAAACAGCCCACAAGGGCACTTTCTAGCTTATTTTTAAGCTAGAAAATGAATCCTTATGGCTTAATGTCTTATAACACTCTAAAGATTATACAACTAGCTATCTAAATCAGCAATCAAAAAACATTTTGAAAATCAAATAAGCAAAGAAAAAGCTAAGTGAAAAAGCTAGTTACACTCAGTATATGTTGAGTTTTTCAAGTTTTTGAAAAGACAAAAAGCTAAGTGCATGCTTAATTTTAAGCTAGTGAATGAAGTTTGGACTACAAAATAAGCTGAAACAGATAAAGGTCTATATCTAAAGAACTAATGCTAAGAAATTTAGATCCTAAAACTAATTTTAACTTATCTAAATTTGCTAATAAAAAATACATTTTTAAAACTTTGAAAAAAAGACTTAGATACTAGACAGAAGTGACTTAACAACAAAATGGTGAATGCGAACCTATCCTAACTTATAACTATTGTATATCTAACTAAAAACAAGTATGAAAACAGCATCTAAAGGCCATGTATCTAATTCTAATCAAATAAGTTGAAATTTCACATAATTATACAACAGATTCAAGATAAGTATACACCAATCCTTAAAAATCAATTCTAAACTAAAACTGTTAGCCACAAAATATTGAGTCGTACAAGGAAGTTCGTTCATTTATTATATTAGGTCTCGGTCATTAATTAAATATACGATGTAATAGGCTAGACGGGTAAACGGGCTCTTATATGTAATCTAACAGGTCACGTGTATCGGGCGAAAGCCCAAGTAATCTTGAGTCCGGCCGGTAGAAATACTAAAGGCATGCAAGCCTTTTAGTTTAGGTATAAATACATCTCACCAAGGAAGGTGAGGTGGTTGGTTCATTCGTAAGAGTTTCATTTTTGCAAGTAATCCTCCTAATTTCTAGTTTATCTCTCTACTTTCTCTCTTTACAATTCTTATCATCATCCAATCTTACTTTTCTTGTTCATCATAATGAAGTGAAGTGATTCTTGGGTTACTGACATTTGGTATCAGAGCCTCGGGTAGATTGTGTTTGTTTTGTGGTTTACTAAGCTCAAACAAAATTTTATGTGGCTTATTTTAACATATAAGCTCACGTTCGAAAAAAAAATTGGATTATTGGTTTGCTTTTTCTCATCTACTTCTTGCTATACTTGTTCTACACCTTCTTGTGTTTCATTTTTGGTTATAAGCTCAAAATTTCGTGGCTTATTTTGACAATAAGCTCACGGCTCAAAATTTTTAGGCTTATTGATTTGTTTTGCTTGTTTACACCTTGCTATACTTGGTCTACATCTTCCATTCTCACTAAACTAGTCCTTCGTTTTTCATTTTTGCTAATTTTTGTGCTTATTTCGAGCTTATGTCGAGCTTATTTAGAGCTTATTTAGCTTGCTTAAGTTGGAAGCTTATTTGAGATTTTCTTATCCATTTGTGGTCCCAAACCGGTCATACAAAGGAGACCTAGATCCACATTTTAAGCTTCATAAGATAAGGACACCTTGTTTTCTAGTAAAAGTGGTCCTCACTCGAAAGTGACATCAAGCGGAATATGTTAACAGGTTGAGCGAAACATGTAAGTTTAATTCGAAGCGAAATATGAAGATTATTCGAGCGAAACATTACATTTACTAGAAAGAAACTCTGCCAAATTTTTTATAACTCGAGCGAAACATGTATTCCAACTTCATTGAGCGAAACATGACAATATCTAGAAGTTAAACACATTCGTTTCGAGTTGTTTTGGTTTTTCGGTTTTAAGTGACGTTAAACGACGGGACTTAAGACTTATACCATCGTGATCGTGACATCTTTTCGATCAACGTGGTATATTCGGATTTTACCGTCGTTCAGTTTTAACATTCTTTAAACGAAGAAGAAAGCTAGAAAAAGAGGGAACACGTTTTCTTATTTATTATAATTTTAATTTTACACTTTTGGCCCCTCGAGTTCTAACAGTTTTCATTTCTTACATTTAGATTTTAATTTGTTTACTATTAAACCTTTATTTCTTAAGCAAAATTAAATATAACCTTTTACTTTCAAATTTTTTCACTTTTAACTTTTAATTTTTGTTATTTTTTTTGGTTTTACATTTTTAGTTTTCAAATTTTTACTTTTAGCCCTTTTGTTGTAAGAAATTTCACCGTTCATCGTTTTAAGCTCACTAATCGTTACAAAAGCTCCCGGACTTCAATTTCAACAATGATTTCAACAACAATTAATCATTGTTTCACGGTTTTTTCTTGATTTTGTAAAATCCCGTAAAAGATTCCATTTCTTTTCACGGTTTAAATCATAGATTTGTAAAATCCCGTGAACGTTAATTGATTTCAATCCACAACAACAATCACTTTACCTACTTAAGATCCTACAAATCATTTTCACTTCACAATTTTTGGTAAAATGGAAACGAAAGATACTTTATCTTCGTGTTCGAATTCGGAAGAACAACAAATGCAACAAATTCAAGACAAAGCAAAAAAGAGTTGCATGGTATCTTTTCGACAACTTCATTCACACCTCAAGCTTCTTTCAAACAACGACTTAAAAGGAACTCGAACCGAGTCTGGATTCAAACGTGCATTTGCGACACTCTTTGGTCAAGATATAGAGACTTTCACGGGCACAATGTTCCTATACGTGGATCAACTAGAAAAGCAACTTGACAAAGAAGAATTTCAAGAGATTGGATCCATGGCTGCTTTTAAAGTACTCGAGACACAGTTTCAGATGTTCATCAAGTCACGGATGTATTTGGATGATGAATTTGTTGTAATGACACGCAACTACTTTCTCCAATACACTCAACTTGCGATTCCAGAATTCCGTGACACACTGATCCAACACATGGAATCTGTTAAGAAGTCGATTGATGAAAGAGCAAAGCATAAAGTAGACCCATATATGATTTGAAGAGCCAATGGTTGAGGTACAAACAATGTTGTAATAAATATCTTTGCTATCTGGACAAACATATTGTGCAACTGATTCAATAATGAAGGAGAGGTTGACTGATTGTTGATACAATGTCCATGACAATGTCCTTTACTGCTACATTGACTGATAACCAGACAAACTGAACTCTCAAATTCAATCTCTTAAATATGAATAATATTCGTTTCCTCAAAAAGACCGTTGCCCAATTTAAACAAGATTTTTTAATGAATGATGCACATTGTGTTAATCTTGAACTTAAATATCAAAATCAAGCTTTAAAAGAAGGGCAACATGGTCAATTTTTGAAAGTAAAAAGTAATGAAGCCAAGGTTAAACATGACATAGATGTAATTGAAACAATAAACATCGAATTGGAACATAAAGTGGCTAAGTTACTTAAGGAAAATGAGACTTTGAAAAGGCATTACAAAAAAATGTTTGATTCTATCAGACAACGAGAGCTAAAGAAATAGAACACACATCTTCCTTTGATTGCACATAATGATATAATTCAAGCTCTAACTTACAGGGAAAAAAAGGGTTTGCAATTGCAGCATTAAAAAATGATGTTAAGGATTTTAACAGGAAATAAGTGGGAATTACTAAGTTTGCAAAAATCGTCAATTCTGAGGGAAAACTGCTTACACCAGTAGAGAAGAACGAAAGATAAACAATCAGTTGTTAGACAACCGACTGCGTTTAAGTCTGAACGACCTAGATTTTCAAAGCAACGGTTTACCTCCCAAGTTAATGTCAATACGATTTTGTCAAAACAGTTACTACACATATCTGCATAAGAAATTGAATCTGTTACTGTTTGCAAAACCTCATCACAAGATTGGCACCTGGCTCATCTAGGTATAGTTCAAATGACATGGTCATATACAATACCTAGAGGAGCTAAGAAAAAAGACACAAGAATAGCAGTAGGAATTCAGAATCCTAGTGTGATGCCTCATCTGCTTGATCACAAAGCACAACTACTGGTAGCAAAACCAAATCCTAGGATCAATAACCAAAAGTCTAGGAATTGGACTGCAATCTAGAGTAGTTGCGTCACGACAAAGATTGAGCCTCATAGCGAACACTCTAGGAATTTTAGGAAGTTTTTTTGACTCCAAACTTTTTGTTTGCTCAACATGTAAGAAATGTTCTTTAATGCAAATCTGATTTTGTGTAACAAAATTCCTGGAATTGAAGTCAATCACGTGCTAAGGTTCCCATCCAATAAGGACAACAAAAAGATACATACCCGTATAGAGCAACAAGGTTGTCAATGAAACCGAAAGACAAAATCCCAATTAGGACATAGTTTTCAATCAAAAAGACTTCTATTTGTGCAGAGAAAACAATACTCTTAGATCTTGTCCTTAGGTGGGAATGGCACGGTAAATTTTCAAGACATTGGTTCTTAGGTTGGGTTTCTTTGGAAAGATATTCACAGCTAGCACCACCAAGTTTGCACGTGAACCCCAAAATGGTTCAAATGAGGGATATCACTAACTCATATGAATGCGAACAAACTCTTAATGTCAGTGCAGGTACTCTTAACTTAAGTGTAGGTACATCTTTCAATCCTAAAAAGGAAGGACTCAGAGTTTGGTTGATTTGAAATGACTGATATCTCTGAAACCAGGGGCTTCAAGGGAATTTTGATCTGATGAACATAAAATAATGACTTTATGATCTAACAGTTCAGAATCGGAATTCACGACCTACATCAATGAAACTATCAAGTTCATGATGGTCTCCAAAAGTTGTTCCTCCAGAGACAAGACTACTACATTCACGACAAGAGTTGGAATTACCATTCCACCATCACATAAGAATGCTGAGGTCAACATGTATATATTTTTTATAAAACAAAATACAATAAAATATTAATAATTTCAATAGAAATATACAAAATCAAAAAATCAGAAAATGTTTCAAAAAATATTCTTCTCGACATGTCTCTTGGAATCGATAACATTTACGTACCTAGAAATGTTGATTAATATCGACACGGGCGTGTAAATGAAGTTCGAACATGAGTTTCAAAAGTTTTCAAAACATGTCATTTCTAATTTTTCTTAATGACTTGTAATCACTCTCAGATTGCAACTCGGTCCCAAACGACAAAGGAAAGTGTACGCATAAGTGCGCTTATCCTTAGCATTAGAAGAGAAGTCTTCTAACATTTGGTTTTTCAAAAAGTTTTGAACTTAATTTTCATGAAATTTGGCATGACAATTCAAAATCTTTCAAAATTGTGTGTTCAACACTCTATCCCTCATATTGTTTTACAAGACAATTATTCTACATTTGGTGTCATTTTTAAATGAGTCAAAGTTTGAGGGGGAGTTTTCTGAAAAACAATGTTTTAATGATTGTTGGATACATCATAACATGACAATTCTTATGTATTCAACACATTATAAAAGGTCTTAATAACATCTACGGAATAATAATGACTATTAAATAGATTGATTGTTATAAGATGATTAGGTGGTTGAGCATAATTTTTCAAGAATTCTTCAATGACAATTCATAATCTTTCAAAATTGTGTGCTCAACAATGCTAACCCTCAATTTTATATTCATTTTACAACTTGGTATCATTGTTTTTGGTGTCAAACATATGTAAAATCAAGGGGGAGCAAGTTTATGTTCCATGTAATTCATGCTAAGTAAAAGTTTTCCCCATGGTATTTCAAGACAAATTTTAATCACAAAGTATTTCAAAAACTAAGTGAATTAGTATTTAAAATAAGGGGAGAATGTATTTAAAATGTTGATCTTGATAATAATAAGTTGATTTATCGGGACCTCAAAGTTGCTTGATACTCTTCGCAAAAAGGTTTTCTGGTTACAATCTCATTACCCTTGAAAAGCATGAATTTCACGGATGTTTCTAAAGTCATAAGAGTGGTTAAGGTTAGGTATTTGTCCTATGATCCAACAGAACCGGTGGGGATCTACCCTAAGGCTACTCCATAGTTGAAATGTAGTCTTTAAGGTATGATTGGAGATGAATGTGTATAAGGGAAGAATGCCGACTAAGATTGAGCTAACACTGGAACAATCACAACAAGGTGTTAGTAATGACGTCTTGGTAAGCATTAAAGGGGTTGAAGAATTAAAAAGAAATGTATGGATAAAGGGTGAAAAGAAAGAAGCCCTCCCAACAATTTAGGCAGAAGAAACAGGAAACAGGGTTGATAATATGCTATCAGAATCACAATGTTGATTGCTAACATTGAAGACGACATCATGGACCCAGTGATGCAATGCACAACCCTTCCCAGCCATTCGGGTTTCTCTCAACAGAAACTTGTCTCATTTGTCACGGAGATACACATGACTTCTATTGACTTTCTCACTCTGAGATAGTTGATATTGAATAGGTGGCAGTCTGCTCTAGCCTTTCGATACTAAAAACCAAAACGCCATTAATCAAGTCTAGAGCCAAGAGATCCATTAAATAAATCTCTTCCATTACTAACACTTGTTGAACACCAATTTGTTCACAGTGTTAACAAGTAGATCCTAACTTTATCCTTGAGATTGTGCCAGAACATAGAGGTGTACTTATATACCATAATGAAGATGGAAAATCATGTTTTGGAGCCAGCATTAAACAAGCTTTGGTAGGTGACTTGCGAGATTCTATATGAATCAAACTTTGTCACTGGAAAGAAATATGGTGTCAATTCAATGTGAATCAAACTTGTTCCAGGAAATGATTTGACGGATTAATCAGAAAGATAGTAACTATCTGATTAACTCTTACCGTGTTGTCTGCTTTGAGACGTTTAGGTAATGAGAACTAGAAAGCATGGTAAATATAATACATTTGTGTTAGAATATCTTCGTTTGAGCTGGACAAACCCTTATGTCAAGGAGATTCTTTAACCAAATTCGGACGAATGACAAAGCCGGTCCTACAGGTATAGTATTTATACTGTAAAACGGTCCTACAAAACCGAAGGTTAATCTAACCAAATCCGGACGAATGAAAAAGCCATATTCGTCCACACGCTTTATTGCTAACTGTTTTATTTCAGGATTCACATAAAGATGGAGATGGTGATACCTTATTCCAGCTGAAGTCGGATTCATTACCACTGTGATACTCAAACTGCAAAGACATACTATAATGCATCGAGATTCAAGCATGAAAGCTCAAGATATTAAGACAAAGACTTTCCGAACAAACTCTGGATATACCAAGTTCTTCCTTAAAGTTATCAAGTCTATCAAGGGAGATTGTTAGCAAGATTTCAAGATGATGCATATTTTTTGAGCATGTTGGTCAAGAAAAGATCGCAAGGCGGCAAGACGATCAAGTCGGAAGGTAAAAGTTTTAAGTCTTGGACGAAAAGAAATAGTCAAAAGACAATGATATAAAAGCTTCAATTTCATAGGATCATAATAGCATGAAGGAACAAGCCTACAACGTTGACAGAGACAAAGATCATAAGAGCTTAACGACAAAAGCAATCTAATTGATCTCATGAAGGAGTGTCACAATGAGCTCACTTCGGGGGAGATTGTTAGCCTCAAAATATTGAGTCGAACAAGGAAGTTCGTTCATTTATTATATTAGGTCTCGGTCATTAATTAAATATACGTTGTAATAGGCTAGACGGGTAAACGGGCTCTTATATGTAATCTAACCGGTCACGTGTACCAGGCAAAAGCCCAAATAATCCTGAGTCCGGCCCGTAGAAATACTAAAGGCATGCAAGCCTTTTAGTTTAGGTATAAATACACCTCACCAAGGAAGGTGAGGTGGTTGGTTCATTTGTAAGACTTTCATTTTTGCAAGTAATCCTCCCAATTTCTAGTTTCTTTCTCTACTTTCTCTCTCTACAATTCTTATCATCATCCAATCTTACTTTTCTTGTTCATCATAATGAAGTGAAGTGATTCTTGGGTTACCGACAAGAAGTTTAAACTTTTCAAAACATTTCTTATTGGCTTGCTATTATTTCTGATATGCAACCCGGTTTTCAAAATAAGGAAAGCATGTCGCCAAAAAGATGGTTGTTCCTAGCAACGGGCAATTAAGTTCTCCCGGGCATGGATTACTTTATATCCGTGCACCCTCGATCTAATGTACGCTTCAGTGCATTATTTCTTGATTCAGAAGAGAAATCTTCTTTTTATCCAAATAATTTTCCGTCTATGATTCTTCCGAAAATTGTTTGTGTCTTATTTGGTGGACAGATATCCTTTGAAACTTAATCAGACTTATCTTTCTCAAAATTTGTCTCTTAATCAACGACTACAACTCTTTAAATAGAAAACGGGTCATTGATTGAGGGGGAGAGTGCTTTTCAAATTTATGACATCTAATGGGCATTTTTGAGTCATCATATAAATAATTGAGAAAGGTTTTGTATCTAACGGGGTTACATATTGAGGGGGAGCATGAATATGTTCCATTATCGGCTTGTATAAATCAGACACATTTTCTCCTAAATTTTCCTAACTTAAATCAATTGAGATCCAAAATCTCAACGAATTTGAAATTTTTGATCGGGGGAGAGAATGTGACTTAAATATGAAAATCTAATAGAAATGTGATCTTTTTGAACTCATTAATATGCTCTCCCATATGTGCTAAACTCTTTCGAATATCGATGAACATATTAAGGGGGGGCAAATGGTATATGATGGCAATTGTAGAAATACCAAAGACCGACCCTGTAATTACTTTATCGGAGTTATAAGGATGGTAAGGTTAGGTATTAGTTTCCACGATCCTACCAGAGCCGGAGGGATCTACCCAGAGACAATCCACTACTTAGTGTAGAAGTCCTTAGGTATGACTACAAAAGGAGAAATATGAGAATAAGGGAATAGTGCGGACTGAGATGGAGCTAGTACTGGAACATACCCAACAAGATACTAGTAATGAAGTCTCGGTAAGCACTGAAGGGGTTGAAGAATGAAAAAGAAATGTTAAGATAATGGGTGTAAAGAAAGCAGTCCTCCTTAAATATTAGGCAGAAACTGGGTCAATTCATATGCTATCAGAATCACATGGTTGATTGTTGACATTGAAGACAAGTATCATGGACCCAGTGATACGCTGCACAACCCTCCCTAGCCACTCAGAATCTCTCAAAAGATTTCTGTTTCAATTCTCACAGAGACGTAACACATAAGCTACTGACTTTCTCACTCCGAGTTAGTCGGTATTGAAAAGGTGGCAGTCAGCTCCAGCCTCCGCTCACTAAAATTAAAAAGCACTATTGAGTCTAGAGCCGTGAGATCATCAATTAATCTTGTTAGGACACTATTCAATTGTACTTATTCTTCACACACTGTGAAAACAAGGAATATATACTCAGAGTCCTACGCATCATCCTTGTGATTTTGCCAGAACATCCGAGTGATACTTATGTATTCACAATGAAGATGGAAATACTGTTTGAGCCAACATCAAACAAGCTCATGGTAGGTGACTTATGAGATCCTTAAATGGATCAAACTTGTGACACTAGACATCGAATTGGTCCAGACTTATGGATTGACGATTGACGAAGTTTGATAAAATCTTAACACTCTCGATGTGTCACAAAATCAATTTCTCAAGTGACACGTCGATTGATTTTCAAATCAATTTTCCTCTTCAATCGGTAAGATAGTAACTAACCGATTCACTCTTGTTGTGTTGTCTGCTTTGAGATGTTCCTACTAAGAGAACAGACAAATAAGGCGATTCGAATTGTATTTTCTGGGGTGACCTCCCTTAGGGGGAGATTGTTAGGATCATAAAAAAGACTCGGTCACCCCGTGTTATGTCTAGCATAGGTTAGCTCGTAGTCTTAATATTAATTGTTTAGTTACCGTATGACTTATGGCGTTGGGCTGGGTCTTTACCCATATGTTAGCCTACTCTATAGCTCACTTAGGGCATATAAACTCTTGTATTTAAACCCCATCTCAGCCATTGAGAGGGGTTGGTTGTTCATTTCATAATACACATACTTAAAGGTATTTTCTCTCACTAGACTAGTCACTTTCTCTCTCTAGAAATTTGGCCAACCCATCATTCCTAGGCTTGTGTTATGATATCCAATATACTACAACATCTTATTTGGCTTAACCGATTTATTCAAAATTGGTTTAACCGATTTATACGCTTCTGGTTTCAACCGATTTATACGTATTTCTCTTAACCGATTTATACGTATTTCTCTTATCCGATTTATACGTTTTTGGTTTCAACCGATTTATACGTATTTCTCTTAACCGATTTATACATATTTACCTTAACCGATTTATATGTTGATTAAGCTTGACCAATTTATACGATTTTTTCTATGGTGTATAAAATCCCGTGAAATATTTACATATTTACTCGGTTTCATCAAGAATTGTAAAATCCCGTGTAATCTCAAGACTAAAGGACTTCACTCTAAAACAATTACTTTATCACTGTTTGATTAACAAGTAACCTTTTCACATACCAACAAAGTTACAATGACTACTCTTACTGAATTCATGATACTCTCTGGTGGTTACAATCGTCCACCAATGTTGGAAAAACCACTGTATGATTCTTGGAAAAGTATAATGGAACTATACATGCAAAACATAGAGTATGGAAGAATGATACTTGAATCAGTCAAACATGATCCACTCATTTGGCCTACGATTGAAGAAAATAGGGTGACCAGGACAAAGAAATATGCTAAATTGTCTGCTATAGATAAAAATCAAGCAGATTGTGATCTCAAGGCAACTAATATCATTCTTCAAGGACTACCATCTGGTGTCTATTCATTCGTTAATCATCATAGAGTTTCCAAGGATCTATGGGAAATAGTTCAACTACTAATTCAAGGTACATCATTGATAAAGCAGGAAAGGGATTGTAAACTGTATAATGCATTTGATAAGTTTGCTCACATCAAGGGGGAATTACTTCATCAGTATTACTTGAGATTTACTCAGCTGATCAATGACATGAGCATTTACAAAATGAAATTGGAGGAATTTCAAGTCAATACCAAGTTCTTAAACAGTCTTCCACCTGAATGGAGTAAGTTTTTGACTGATGTCAAACTTGTAAGAGATTTGCACACTACCAACTTCAATCAGCTTAATACATATCTTGAACAACATGAACTCTATGAAAATGAAGTCCGTATTATGCGTGAACGCAATCAAGATCCACTTGCACTAGTTGTGAATCATCATATGACACCATCTTACTTCAACACTTATCAGTCTTCATACAACAATCCTCAGTTTCAAACAGATTTCACCATCTTAGTCTCCTCAATATGGATTAATTCATCCTATACAACATTACTCAACAACTTATCCATCCACACCTCTTGCAATTACTTATCTGTCAGCACCGTATCCAAATGCTTACTCATCTACAGTACATCAAGATGCTTGTCAACAACCACAATCCATTCCTCAAATTAAATATACTGTCTCTATAGTTAATCAACAAACACATCTTACTGAATTTCCTCAGATAGACTCTGCTCTAGCAGTTCCTGTGTTTAAGTAAGGAGATGACCCTATTGATGCCATTAAAAAAATGATGTCATTTCTGTCTACTGTCATCACATCTTGTTTCACATCTACCAACAATCAGCTAAGAAATTCTTCCAACCCAAGACAACAAGCAACTATTCATGATGGAAGGGTGACTGTTCAACTGGTTCAAGGAAGACAAAGTTCATTTGCTGCTGGTACTTCTGGAACAAGGGCTAACATCTCAGGAACATGAGGGAATAATTCAGGTCAACAAAGGGTTGTAAAGTGTTTTAACTGCCAAATGAAGGTCACATGGCAAGACAGTACCCAAAGCCAAAGAGGAAAAGGGATGCTACATAGTTTAGGGGTAAAGTTCTTCTGGTTAAAGCACAAGGATCTAGTAAAGTTTTGAATGAGGAGGAATTGTCATTTTTACCAGACCTTCGAGTTGCAAAAGGTCCAGTTACACAAACGGTCATTACACATAATGCATCTTATTAAGCAGATGATTTGGATGCATATGATTATTGTTGGGATTAAAAGTATTCACAGAGTTACTATTGCTTAGGTTTTTGTTACTACTGCTAGCACAAAGATAATGAAAAATATGTTAAGTAGTTAATACTGCTAGTGTAACTTAGTACTACTAGTATATGTTAGTACTGCTAGAGTAAAGTTAGTACCGCTAGTGAAGATTGAAGAAAATATTCTAAGTAATTAATGCTGCTTGTACTCAGTTAATGCTGCTAGTGTATAAGTTACTACTATTGGTATTCAGAGTTAATGTTGCTGGTACAAAGTTACAACTGCTAAAAGATTAAGACTGCTGAAAGAGTTTCTACTGTCAGAGAATGGATAAAGACAGAAGAAATGATAAAGATTGATTAAAGATCAAGATTACTTACGTGATAAGAATTAGTTATTTATAGAATAGATCATAGAGAATATTCTAAGTCTTAGGAATATATTGTAAATCGACTAGGACTCCTTGGTGTATAAAAGGAGGTCCTAAGGCATAGAGTTTGATATCTAGAAATCTTTTGTTTTGATATCGTTATAGCTTCAAGGTTTTGTAACCTTAATACTAGTTAAAGTATTCGTATTAATATATTGAAGCTTTGTTTGTTAATCTGTGTGTTCATTAGAATTACTATTCTATTGCATATTCTTCTTATTGATCAAATATTAGATTCCACATAATCTTTGATGTATTTTATAAAGTTTCTATCATAGTTGTGTAGGATTTATCTTGCATAACTAAACCTTACACAAGCTAAGGAATTCAAGATCTATTCAAGTGGGATCAACAAGTGGTATCAAAGCATCTTGTTGAGAAGCTTTGAATAAGAAGAAACTGCTTTTACACACAAGATCTATTTGTTACAAAGAGATGGATCAAGACTCAGCACATATGGTGGCTGCATCAAAAGTGCCTATGCTCAAAAAAGGTGAGTATGAGCTTTGGAGGATGAGGATGGAACAGTACATCTAGATGATTGATTATTCTCTATGGGAAGTCATAGAGAATAGTAATGCACCTCCAATAACAAAAGTTGTTAAAGATGTTGAGACTACAATTGCTCCTACAACTGCTGAAAAAAAGGCACAAAAAAAGTTAGAGTTGAAGGTAACAAGCACTTTATTGATGGGCATCCCTAATGAACATCAATTGAAGTTTAACTCCATCAAAGATGTCAAGTCATTGCTGCAGGCTGTTGAGAAGAGGTTTGAAGGGAACACTGCTACTAAAAAGACTCAGAGGAATCTTCTAAAGCAGCAGTATGAAAATTTTACTGCATCTAGCTCAGAGGTGTTAGATCAAACCTTTGATAGGCTTCAAAAGCTTATCAGTCAGTTGGAGATTCATGGTGAGAGTATCTCACAAGAAGATGTGAATCAGAAGTTCTTAAGAAGTCTATCACGAGAATGGAACACACATACCATTGTGTGGAGGAACAAGCCCAAGATAGATACACTAAGCCTGGATAATCTTTACAACAACCTGAAGATCTATGAACTAGAGGTCAACGGGACATCAAGCTCAAGCACAAACACATAAAACATAGCCTTTATGTCCTCAAACAGCACCAGTAGTACAAATGGAGCAGTTAATACTGCTCATGGTGCTATAACTGCTAGTACTCTAGCTACTGCTGTTAACTCAAAAACAATTGACAACTTGAGTGATGTCGTCATCTGTTCTTTCTTTGCAAGTAAACCAAACAGTCCACAACTTAACAATGAGGACTTACAACAAATTCATCTTGATGATTTAGAAGAGATGGATTTAAGGTGGCAGATAGCTATGTTAACAATAAGGGCAAGGAGATTCTTGAAGAACACTGGAAGGGAGTTTTATGTGAATGGTACTGAGACCATTGGGTTTGATAAGTCCAAGGTAGAGTGTTACAACTGCCACAAAAGGGGACACTTTACAAGGGAGTGCAGGGCTCTAAGAAACTAAGAAAACAGGAATAGGGAGATCATAAGAAGGGTTATGCCAGTGGAGAAAACTACTTCTAATGCTTTGGTGTCTTGTGATGGTTCTGGTTATGATTGGAGTGATCAAGCAGAATAAGGTCCAACTAACTTTGCATTCATGGCTTACTCTTCTACAAGTTCTAACTCTGAGGTATCTACTAATTCAAACTGTTCATCATCTTGTTTGGAAAATGTTAAAATTCTTAAAGAACAAAATGAACAACTATTAAAAGACATAAGGACATCTAAGTTAAATGTTATTGCTTATAAAACAGGTTTAGAGTCTATAGAAGCAAGACTTCTAGTTTATAGGAAAAATAAGTCTGTTTATGAGGAAGATATTAAGGTCTTAAAATGTAAGATTCATTTAAGAGAAGTAGCCATTACATAGCTTAAGAGGAAGTTAGAACTGGCTCAAAAACAAAAAGATGAAATTCAGCTAACAGTAGAAAATTTTAAGAATTCATCTAAAAGCTTAAGCAAACTAATAGACTGTCAGATAGTTGATAAGTGCAAAACAAGTTTAGGGTATAATGCTATTCTACCTCCCTATACAGGAAACTTTATGCCTCCAAAACCTAATTTGTCATTCTCTAGTCTAGAAGAGTTTGTGAATGAGCCTATAGTTAGTGAGCCTATAGTTAAGAAGCCTGTAGTTGAGACTAGTGAAACTAAGGCTAGTGAAGCAAAGCCTAAAGCAGTTAGGAAGAATAATGGTTCTCCAATTATTGAGGATTGGGTTTCAAATAGTAAGAAAGAAAATGGGTCTCAAACTAAGATTGAAAAGAAAATAGCTAAGCCTAGTTTTGTTAAGATAGACTTTGTCAAAGCTAAACAAACAAACAAAACTGATAAGAAAACTACTAAATAAGTTGAGCACAATAGGCAGAACACTTGCATTCCTAGAGGCAACCAAAAAAACTAGAATAATATGATGTCTCAAAGATTAGGAAGTAATTTTGAGATGATTAACAAAGCTTGCTATGTGTGTGGAAGTTTTGATAACCTGCAATATGATTGTGATAACCATCAGAGACAGTTTGATAACAAAAAGATGGTAAAACTAGTATGGAACTATACTTAAAGGGTGAATCACCAGAATTTTTCTAGAATGACTCACCCCAGTCCTAAAAGGAACATAGTTCCAAAAGCAGTATTAATGAGGTCAGGCCTAGTATCACTTACTACTGCTAAACCAGTTAATACTGCTCAACCCAGAATAATAGTGAATAGTACAAGACCAATGACAAATGTTTTTAATAAATCACATTTAACTGTTAGAAGGCCCATTAACAACAAAACAATAACTAAAAACAGTAACTCTAATCAAAGGATTAATACTGTTAGGGGTAACAATGTTAATACTGTTAGGCCAAAAGCAGTACTTAATGCTGTTAAGGGAAACCAGGTTAATGTTGTTAAGGCCTCAGCTTGTTGGGTTTGGAAACCAAAGACTAAATTATAGACCATGTTTCCAAACACAACAGTGCATCAATGAATTTTAAAAGATTTGATTATATTGATGCACAAGGCAGATCCAAGTCAGTGATGGCTTGGGTCTCCAAAAGAGATTGATTTTATTACCTTATGCACAGGGCAATCCACAGCAAGATTTGCAGGAGAAAGGAGTAATTCACAGTGGATGCTCAAGGCACATGACAGGGAACATGTCCTATCTTACTGACTTTGAAGAAATTGATGGAGGATATGTTGCCTTTGGAGGTAACCCCAAAGGAGGGAAAATCACAGGCAAAGGTACAATCAAAACTGGTAATTTAGATTTTGAGAATGTGTATTTTGTAAGAGAGTTAAAGTTTAACCACTTTAGTGTCTCACAAATGTGTGACAAAAAGAATAGTGTTCTCTTTAATGACACTAAATGTATTGTTTTATCTCCAAACTTTAAGTTAACTGATGAAAGTCAACTTTTACTTAAAGTTCCTAGAAAGAACAATATGTATAGTGTTGATTTAAAGAATATTATTCCTAAAGGAGGTCTAACTTGTCTCATTGCAAAAGCCACATCTGATGAATCTAAACTTTGGCATAGGAGGCTTGGACACATAAATTTCAAAACCATGAATAAACTGGTTAAAGGAAATCTTGTAAGAGGTTTACCTTCAAAATGTTTTGAAAATAATCAAACCTGTGTTGCTTGTCAAAAAGGAAAGCAACATAAAGCTTCTTGTAAGTCCAAAATAGTAAGTTCAATCAGCCAACCTTTACATATGTTGCACATGGATTTGTTTGGTCCAACATTTGTAAAAAGCTTAATGAAAAAGATGTATTGCCTAGTTGTCACAGATGATTACATAAGGTTTAGTTAGGTTTTATTTCTAGCTACTAAGGATAAGACTAGTGGCATTCTTATGTCCTTTATAACTAGAGTAGAAAATCTAATAGATCAAAGGGTTAAGGTAATTAGGTGTGACAATGGAACAGAGTTCAAGAATAAGGAGATGAATCAGTTTTGTGAAAGAAAAGGTATTAAGAGAGAATTTATTATAGCTAGAACTCCTCAACAAAATGAAGTAGCTGAGAGGAAAAGTAGAACACTAATTGAGGCTGCTAGAACAATGCTAGCTAATTCTAAGCTACCTACTACTTTTTGGGCTGAAGCAACTGCTTGCTATGTGCAAAATAGGGTTTTAGTAACTAAGCCTCATAACAAGACCCCTTATGAACTTTTTCTGGGTAGAAAACTAGCTTTAGGCTTTATGAGACCATTTGGGTGTCTTGTTACAATTTTCAATACTATAGATCACTTAGCTAAGTTTGATGGTAAGGCTAATGAAGGATTCTTTGTTGGGTACTCAATCAATAGTAAAGCATTTAGAGTATTCAACAGTAGAACTAGGATAGTTGAAGAGAACCTGCATGCCCAGTTTAGTGAGGATACACCTAATATTGTAGGAAGTGGACCAAATTGGCTTTTTTGATATTGATGTACTAACAAAGTCAATGAATTATAAGCCAGTTATTGTAGGAAATCAGTCTAATGGTAATGCAAGTACAAAAGCATATGATGATGCAGGTAAAGCTATAATGGAGACAGTACCTAGCAAAGATTACATTCTGCTACCATTGTGGACTGCTGATCCATCATTCTCTTAAAGTTCAAAGAGTTATCCTGATGATGGATCCAAACCTCAAGTGATGATGAGAAGAAGGTTGATGAAGATCCAAGAAAAGATAGTGAAAGTATTGATCAAGAGAAGGATGATAATGTTAACAGCACTAACAATGTTAATGCTGCTAGCACAAATAAAGTTAATGCTATTGGTGGAAAAACAAGCATTGAACTTCTAGATGATCTAAATATGCATGCTTTAGAAGATTATAGCATATTTGACCTCTTAAGTGATGATCAAGATGATGGTGCAGAGGTTGACATGAATAATTTAGATACAACAATCCAAATCAGTCCTATTCTAACTATAAGAATTCATAAAGATCGTCCTTTTGACCAAGTGATTGGAGATTTGCAATCAGCTACACCAACAAGAAATATGTCAAAGAATTTGAAGGAACATGGGTTTATTAGTACAATTAAACACAGAACCAACCATAAAGACCTTTAAAACTGCTTCTTTGCTTGCTTTTTATCACAAAAAGAACCCAAAAAGGTAATTCATGCATTAAAGGATCCAAGCTGGATAGAGGCTATGCAGGAAGAGCTTCTACAATTCAAGTTACAAGAAGTTTGGACTTTAGTGGAGTTACCTAATAAAAAATAAGCTATAGGCACTAAATGGGTCTTCAGGAATAAAAAGGATAAAAGAGGAATTGTGATTAAAAAATAAAGCAAGATTGGTTACTTAAGGGTACACACAAGAAGAAGGGATTGACTATGATGAAGTCTTTGCCCCTGTTGCCAGAATTGAAGCAATTAGGCTATTCTTAGCCTATGCCTCATTTAAAGACTTTGTAGTGTACTAGATGGATGTCAAGAGTGCTTTTCTTTATGGTAAGATTGAAGAGGAAGTCTATGTTTGTCAACCACCAGGATTTGAAGATCCAGACTTCCTTGACAGAGTATACAAAGTATAAAAGTCATTGTATAGGCTACATCAAGCTCCCAGAGCTTGGTATGAAACCTTGCCAACTTATTTGTTGGACAATGGGTTTCAGAGAGGAAAGATAGACAAGACTTTTTTTATCAGAAGGGACAAAGGTGATATTCTATTAGTTCAAGTGTATGTAGATGATATCATTTTTGACTCTACAAAGAAGTCATTATGCAATGCATTCAAAAAGTTGATCCATGAGAAATTTCAGATGAGTTCTATAGGAGAACTTACATTCTTCTTGGGATTACAAGTAAAGCAAACGAAGGATGTAATATTTATTAGTCAAGATAAATATGTTGCTAAAATTTTAAAGAAGTTTGGGTTTTCAAAAGTCAAGACTGCAAGCACACCAATGGAAACTCAAAAGCCTTTGCTCAAGGATGAAGATGGTGAAGAAGTGGATGTTCATTTGTATAGGTCAATGATTGGTTCATTGATGTATCTTACATCTTCATGACCTGATATTATGTTTGCAGTGTATGCATGTGCTAGATACCAAGTCAATCCAAAAGTATCACATCTTCATGCTGTGAAAAGGATTTTTAGGTACTTAAAAGGCCAACCTAGATTGGGCCTTTGGTATCCAAAAGATTCTCCTTTTGATTTGATAGCATACACTGATAGTGATTATGTTGAAGCAAGCTTGGATAGGAAGTCTACAATAGGAGGTTGTTAATTCCTTAGATGTAGATTAATATCATGGCAGTGCAAGAAACAGACTGTGGTTGGAAATTACACAACAGAAGCTGAATATGTGGCTGCTTCAAGTTGTTATGGACAAGTGCTTTGGATTCAGAATCAACTACTTGATTATGTATACAATTTTATGCATACCAAGATCTTTATTGACAATAACAGTACTATTTGCATAATTAAAAATCCTATTTTTCATTAAAAAACAAAGCATATAGAGATTAGACACTATTTTATTAGAGATTGAAATGATAAGAAATTGATTCAAATGGTCAAAATCCATACTAACAAGAATGTTGTAGATTTGCTTACAAATGGTTTTGATGTATGTAGATTTCAAGGAAAAGAATGCCTTATAGAAAGTAAGCTTCTGAGAAAGTTTTTCATACCCCATCAGTGTAAGTTGTTCAAAAATTGTAGCATTGGGTAGACAATCAACACCTTCAGCATCTTCTAGTTAAAGATCTGTTCTCATAATTGACTTAGTGATGATAATCTTCTTTCCATACACTAGGGCTTGTAACTGTACTTCCCCATTGATAGTTTTAACCTTAGCAGTAGTCCAGAATTGCTCAATGTAAGAGATATATATAGTGGGGTTAACGGTTAACACATATTTTATGGTGTGAGCATTCAGAAAATCCACAATTTGCTCAAACCATTCACTTTCAGCGGGTTTAGCCAAAAACGCGACCATATTATGAGTATCATCAAACTTTAGGGTCGTCATTTGTGTTGGGTTTTGATGATGGATGATGAAATTGAGTTAGGGTTTCTGATTAGAGAGTATTTGAAAGATTGAAATCAATTAAATGAATGAATGAAACCCTTAATCGAAGTATTTATGAAAATACCCTTAACGGCATTAACGTTCACCAACAGTTGTAAGTTTATGCCTAGCAGCATTAACTTTCAACAACAGTAGTAAGTTATGCCTAGCAGCATTAACTTCCAATAGCAGTAGTAAGTTATGCCTAACATAATTAACTTCCAACAACAGTAGTAAGTTTATGCCTAGCAGCATTAACTTATGCCTAACAGCATTAAGTTATGCCAGCAGTATTAACTTATGCCTAGCAGCATTAAGTTATGCCTAGCAGCATTAACTTTTAGTCACCAGCATT